>JAMKCH010077719.1:0-16658 GCA_023653785.1 Ophioderma brevispina | reverse complement strand
ACGGGCCATTTCGATAAAATTTTCGTTCAAAATTATATCTTTACCTTTGTACAGTAGTATTATTTTAGTTGTCTTAATAACACGAAATTGCTAGTAGAATATATTGACGAAAATAATAAAAGATAGGTATTGTAAATTTCAAGAATAGGAAATCAGACGCAACTCCAATATAGAAAACACCAGAGTGACAACCAAAAAAGGCTGGCGGATGTTTTGCGGAACCGTGTGTTTGGGATGGACATGCGAACAAGTTGCTAACTGGATAGCTGAGCTTGGTTTTCCACAATATCGGGTAAAGATAAAATTTGTAAAACTAGGGTTTGACATTAATGCTGGAAATTCATACTGCTTTAGAACAGAAAAAAAAAAAACATGTGTAAAGCGTCCCGCAGTAGAGAAAAACAAACTTCGTTCAGGGCGTTGAATTCGTCAGAACAAATCGGACAGGACACCACCATGACCACTAGCCCGAGAACTGGGTCCTTACCACAGATTGACTTTAAAATGCTGACATTAATCACATGTGTGGTCTTTGTTCAGGTCCGACCTGTACATTCATTTTTCGTGGAGGCGAAGAATAACAATAGATATGCCAACATTATAATAATGATATACTATTAGTCCGAGGTTGCTCTGGCTTTTTTCGCTACGATAGCCCCTACTATCTTCCTACAAAGCCTGAGAGGCAGAGTTATTAGTAAAAAAAAACGGGATCCACAGTCCACCAAGGTGCACAAAGTCAAGAATTTTGGTATAATTAAGGGGTCCTATTCACACGAATCCGTGCAGATATGAAAAATACTATGATGTCTTAGAATCCCTACTAGCTCGGATTTTACAAAAGAAAACGGGTGCACAGCTAATGATTACATCCGTGAACTGTTGGCCCTAAAAGGGCACGAAGTATCGTTTCGAAAAAATTGATGAAGCTAAACACAAGTCGTCTCCCACTTCCATGACTTCGGGGGTATGTTCATTAATTTATGGCAATCAGCGAAAATAAGCGGCTCGTGCCACATTCTAAAGAAAAATAAACGGAAAAATCCAGGGGGGCGGACACCGACTCTGATCTAGTGGGGCGACTGCTATGTTTAATTGGGATTTAACGGTTTAAGAAAATTACCGTTTACAAAATCATCAGAGTTTAGCCATGAATGGAAAATCAGTCAAGAAACAACAGTGCGTTTAATATAAAAATCATTTAGGACGACATCAAAGGTAAATATTTCAATAAGTGCTTATACAACTGTATTTATATGAGTCTGGAAAAAATTTGCTGATCCCGCATGGATCGGCTGCCGCACCATCCCGGTTGCAATAGCGAAAGGAACGTAGCGTTGTAGGAGGTAGGTACGGACGACGTGCAACGCTACGTGAACGAGCTAAATGATTATGTAACCAGCACTTAGAGTGCACACAGAGATTTTGAGGTCCCCAAATATATCTTTAATAGTATTTTATATAGATTAGACATCATTACATTTGGCTACAGAAATGTCTTTCTTTTAAAGAGAGAAAAAGGTTGATTTTTGATTTGCTTTTATTTCAATATAAACACATAGGCTTGAATTTTGTATTTGACAGAAAGCAAAGCACAATAAGGAGTACCATAACATAGCATTTCTTAATGTCACATTATTTTACCTAAAACTAAATTCCCAATTTACTGTGTCAGAGATTTAATACCTGTAGACAAATATCTTGAAGATAATGAATGGGTTCTCAAAAACTGCGACAATTTTTCATAAACAATTACTTTAATATTTCCGTCAATTTTGACGAAAAAAAAATCACCCACAATTCAAAAAATGACGTTTCTATAAAATGTTCTCAAGCATATTTTAAAGGAATTCCATTGTTGATTACAATATGTTTATAGCAATTGAGTCTATGATTTTACATTATTTTTGGGCAAAAAGTCATACCATTGGTTTTGAGGGCGACACCAAACAGACAGTGCATTGTTACTGTCATCCGTCATGTACGTCATGTAACAATAGCATATTTATTAGCCAATTGGGAATAACTTCAATAAATTTATCAGTTGCCCCCCCTTTTTGTTTTCTGTAAAGGGGACAATCAATTTGGATACTTAAAACAAAAAAATATGAAAAGTCATCATTTTTTAAAGAAAAGAAATAACATAATTTGGCTTTTTTGCTCATTGTTACTCCGTCAATATTTCAATTAACAATGGCATTTTTCAAATCTCGCGGGAACAAACAGCCGAGTCCCGGTCGATCCCCCCCCCCCCCAAAATCTTCAATTTCATCATGGCTGGATGGTAAGTCATGAACGGCCCTTGCAGTGCGAAATTGTATAAGATTATGTTTACTTTTTTATTACTGGTACATAAATCATTTCCGTCAATAATTATTACAGTAACAATAGCAACGAATGGTTGTTTGCAGTCTTGGGCCACGAAACCTGCGCGTGTGTATTGTGTGTAGATCAATGTAATTGTGTGTGTTTGTATTCACGATTAGATGATCATGCATGGATTACACCTACTGTATAGATTATGCGTGCACGATGTTGTCACAGTGGGTACATGCATGGCACCAGGGCTCGCGATAGCTTGTTTAGCAGTTAGCAAGTTTGCTACACATGTTCTGCCTTTGCTATGCAATGTAAGATGGTAACAATTTTTCCCCATAAGTTTGCACTATCAATTGATTCAGCAAGAGCTGTTGCAAAAATTGCTACACAAATAAAAATCCCCTAGCGCGAGCGCTGCACGGCGCTATCCAATGTTGATCGTCGTAATTACGCCACGTTACTAATATTTGACGGAAGTTGTTTAATCGCGACAGAATTTGGATGAGACCCTGCAAATGTTATTATTCTTTTGATGGCAATGGTGTAATGTATGATATATTGTGCATTTCTTATAGCAGATACCAAATGATGGCAGTTTTCAACCGTGGTATATTAGATAATTGGTTAAAAGTTACAAAGGGCGAGGAGTGCTAATGGTACCATTCATTTCGCATGTATCCATCTTGAAATGTCACATTAAGCAGTATTGTTATGTGTGGTTTACAGAATGGTAAAGATATTACATTATGATTACCATGGTAAACCTTGCTGCTATTTGTAGTATTAAGCCATAGTATAACCAATCTGCAATTACTTTTGTTCTAATTTTAAAAATGTTACCACATTTCCTATATACTCCAATGGTATTTTCAAACTAATACAGTGGAAGTTTTCTTATATGTAATGTAAATTTTTATCTATTCTCAAGATAATTTTCTTGAGATACAGCAGCAGGATTTAATTTTGATGATATATATGTAAAAAGAATCAGTTCAGTGAGTAAGTTTTTTCCTGCAAAAGCGCAATTTGGTGACTTCATCATCACTCCAAAGGTAATCTTTCACTCCAGGGAGTAACTTGGAAGAGCCGTTGTAATTGACCAATAGGTGTGACAGGAATTCCAATTTGTGACGTCACAGCGACCGACAGAATACGAAATTAAAATGTCACAATTTTGGGCTAACCAAGAAACAGCCTCTCAGGTTAATCCTTCAGATGGGGATATATATTTGATGGAAGCTTTATATCAGGGCAAAAATCTAGTACTTTTGATTTTTTAGGGACAACTGATATGTGAAATTCTCTGGTTGCACCTTTAATCTACTTTGCCAGATCACAACGGAAATTAGTCATGTGAAATACATGTTTTGTCACTTTACATGCATCCTCTATTCAATAAAACTGAACGATTTAATAATTTGGACACATAAATTCAGTTGACTTGGAAGCATGCAATAACATCGTATGAACACGGAATATTTGTTAAACATCATATTACCAAACCATCTTATGATGCGGCTCTAACACTTTTCGTAAATATTACAGAACGGACGGAACAAAATGCCTCGGATTTTGAAAAGTTGAACTACCTTCATATCCACGAAATGGATAATCCGCTTTATGATATACATTCATGCGACCCTTTGACATTTTCAGATCGGTAACATGACAAAGATTAAAACAATGTATTCCAAAACGGACTTTATTTTGAGGTTTACAAATCGGCCGAGTGGCCCGTGAATAAGGTAAAAAATATTGCCATCGATCTAAAACAGGTGGTAACAAACCCGATCGCTGTATAATTAAAACAGTATTTTTGGTTTGAAACATGTGAGGTGCGCATCCTCCCGAAGTCCGAATTTGTTTAATTCCGAAGACGCAAATACAGCTCTTACCAATATAACAAAGACGGGGTTATCGATTTTGAATAGGCAATGATTAGAGTGGTAGATGTCAACGCATTCCTACCGAAGTCCCGAATTGTTTAAAGTCCGAGACGCAAATACAGCCTTTAACCATTATAACAAAAGACGGGGTTATCGATTTTGAATAGGCAATTGATTAGACTTAGAGTGGTAGATGTCAATTGTAACGTTGCTTCTCGATTGTCTGAAGTTTGTGTGGGTTTGTTTTTAATAATCTTAACTTTAAAGAATTTCCCTACTTTACATCTAAACTTTATTTTGGGGGGAGGGGTGGGGAGGGGTGTGCTTTTTAATCTTTCAAAACTTCCTTAGAAGTTTTAGTAGGGGGTTTGTTTGTTTGTTTTGCCTGTCTATTTTCAGTGTCCATTTGACACGAGACAAAAATAAGAGTGTTATGATTTAGTGTTGTTTTGTTTTAGTGAGTTTTCAATTCCAAACACTTTGGTTTCGTTGTTTTTTTCGTTTTGGTTCTTCTTTATAGAATTTAAACTTCATTTATAATTGAAACCCTAAGAAAACCCAACATATACAACTGGCTTGGTATCGGGCCTTTGGTCTCATTCGAACTAAGTAGGTTTAATTAGGGGATAATCCAAAACCTAATCTCTTGGACTTCAAGTTAAATTCGGACTTCGGTAGGGATACCTTGAGGTGTGTTGTTGTTATTCAGTTTTGCAATTAAGTTTTGCATACACTTACATGGACACAATGGCCACTAATGACTACTACATTTAATGTCTCAAACCCTGAAAGGTTACTTCATATTGATCAATTATCCAGTGGGCAAATAATCACCAAAAAGGATGTTACACACACGCCAAGTTGGTAAATCGAGGACACTTCAGATTGTCGGTGGGTTCAATTTTTATAGTTGCTTTTCAAAGTCAATCAATTGTGGGTTTAATTTAAACTTACAACATCAACGTACGTATAGCCGCTTCGGTTTATAAGCCGCGGCATCCTTTGAGCCTTTGAAAACAAAAGTTATAAGCCGAGACGGCTATTATTCCGAAAAGTACGGTTACAATAGGACAATCTCATTAATTTACATGCGTCCAGTTCCTATACACTCTGTACAAAATGCCTCCATGTTTGTACATGATTCGGTAAGACACTAGACACCACTGGCACTGGCACTGGCAGGGCCAAATTGTGTAAAACGTTTTTCTAAGGAGTGTGAACTGCGCACTTATGATGAGATTGCGATGTATTCCGATATTGAAATATGTGTTTACACACAATTTGGCACTCGACGGCCCTCGGATTTTGAATGAGGAGGGCATGGAAATTGGTTGCCCAAGAACACCGCTAAAAGGCCGACCGAAAAACTCAAAAGGAAAACCCTGTTTTACAGAGGCCCGACCACCCCAAAAATTGTGTTTTTAATTTTAAAAAAAATAAATAACAAATAACGCACTAACACAATGCAGCGAAACAACAAAATTTTTTGATTTTTATTTTTTTTTTTTATTTGTTATGTTATTATTATTGTAATTTTAGTATCATTTTGTACGAATTTGGGGGATTTGGTCGGAAAAAAAAAAAAAAAAAATAAACCATTTTGTTCAGATTTTTGGAGATTGTGTCGAAAAAAAAAATAATAGGCTAAGCAGAAAAAATTGTAGCCGACCAACCGACCCTACTTGAAAAGGTCGTCCGCCCGTAAACAGGATTTCTTTTTTGCGTCGCCTAAGCCCATATAAATTACCTTCCACTCCAGTGCAACGATGCGATTTCTGTTGTGAGAATGCTAACCACCTTGTATTGGGTCAAAACCAGTAGCGCTTGCAATTAACTGGTTTGAAGTATTCATGGATAGGCCTTTAATAAAAGAGACATGAGGCGATTTCCAGTAAGAAGCCGCACCCAATTTGGTCGAATCCCGTGTTTTACATATTTGGCAATGCTTATTTAGATCCCACCTGAAGTGAATAAGCGAATACGCCGTTCTTTAATGTAAAGATGGATGAGTTAGTAGTTTCTGTCTTGCACGACAGAGAAATTCAAGCATGGTCATGGGGAACGATTCTGACAATGACTACATGCATGTATGTAAAGTTCAACCAACAAGGTCTTTTTCGGTGAATTAGCACTGATTTTCGCGTGATATTGTTTGCCACTATGATCAATACGTTGACCTTCAAACACAAACATTATGCATTTTTATTGATTCCTGTACTGCGTTGAAACCACAACAGCTGTTTAGTGTAGATTTTGGGATGCCGTCGCTGTATGTTATTTGCGGAGACTGTTATGACAAATTTTTCCTCAAATACTTAATGTTTCATCTTGGTGGTTTGTTTCTACATTAAAGCAGTATAGTATGGAATTGGTACACTATATGATTATAAGTTAAAAAATATTATTTCACTTTTTTCGATTCTGCGTATGAATCGACGCGGCTAATCCCTGTAAGGGACATAAGAAGCGATCAATAATTCAAGAGTAAAAAAATGTGGGAAATACATTTTTAGCTTTTATAATCAAATTTTCTGGCTCATCACATAACCTCTGAGTAACAAATTCAAAATAGATCACCTATGTATAAAACATGCATTTTAGGTTTTCTACCAGGGACCTTGCTCCATTGGAACTGGAGACAAGCAATATTCCTCGTTTGATCAGAACCACAATCTAAATTTCCCCAATTCATTCATCTTCTAGCGATGAATGAGAGCATGCCTTAGCTGCCTGGTTAGGGAAAAAATCTGACCAGCCAAGTAACAGATTGTAAGTGGACAAAAAATGGGGCCAGCATCTATACGACACTTTTCTCCAGATGTATTGCATGCATTTAGTGACATGTGTTCGGAAGTAGACGAAAGCCGGAGGAGTTTCCGTAACTGACCATCTGACACTTTTATGAACACACTTATGAATTCAGAAACCTTTACGGAAAATTTGTTAAGGTTTCCGAATTCATAAGGGTGTCAGGTGGGTCAAGGTTATGGGAAAACTCCCCAAAAGACTGGAATGGTAGCAGCACTGGAAGCGGAGAAACAGTTTTCCCTAGGTGAACTGATGATATTTCCTGGTCCACTTCCTGGTGATATGTTATAATAATTTGTTCATGATACCACGGTTGATGACATCCCAGGGCTGTGAGATGTTCGGCGTTTCCACAGATTTCACTTATGCTGAGATTTATTATTAAGTGGGTGTGGGTTATCTGAATAACAATTATAGTATTTTTGATTTTTATATCCGTACAGGAATGTTTTACAAGAATCTAATAAATGGTTAGAAAGCTGATTTTAGTAGATGCATCACGCTTGACCTCAGATTTTTTTGGGGATAACAGATTCCAACACATCCAGGGTAAGAAACAGGATTTATCTTTGGAAATGGTGATGGGTTTGGATCATCACATGTAAACAGGGATAGTACGGGGTAAACCAGGTGCAGGTGGTGGCGGGACAAGGAAATACTTGGTTTTTTAACATGTTTTTTCCGAAATCATACGAAAAATCTGAATTTTTGATAGTTGTTATGGAATATTTTCTTATTCAAAAATTGTTGATGGTGAAGATTAACTCCACTGGCAAGGGAATTTTTAAATATGTATGAATCAACAGATGAGGGATGGGGTCATATATATGAGTCCAAAAGGAAACACCGTGACTGGCCCAACATCACGTACCCAAATCAGGTTGTAGTGACGTCTTGTTGCTGTAATCTAATTTGATACATTTTGGGCGAGTTGCTATAATATTGAATGAGGCTTGGCCACAATCGCCTGACAGGACCAAGCCCCACCTGTCAGATCAAAATCTCTTCACAACCTGTCTATAGAAAAAGCAAACGCAGTGATATGGCAGTTTCTCTGTATGTGCTTTTAATATTCCGCCAAAAAAGATGCAAGTGGACAGTGGGCAGTGGTGGTGACTCACCGCCCACCATGACCAGCATGTCAGATGCCAATGGTGGTGCATGGCAGTGGCATTAAATTCCTTCCATCCCTTCTTCATTCTTTTCCTTCCTTCTCCCTCCCTCCAATCCACTCCCTCCCGACAAAACTTACATCCTGCCATCTTGACCCAACCCTCATGCCAATCAAGATTCCAGTGTTTGGAATAAAAAGTATAGCCAAACCATCCTGTATTGCGATCACACTGAAGCAAAGAGGAACAGGGAATATGATTAATTGATAAAGTAGATCCCAGTAGTTTTGCACAAGTTGTAGGTGGCAAGACAACATTGAGGACCCTAAAAATAGGTGTGACAGGGAGTGCGGCCATTGACCCCTTTTTTAAACCTGATGTCACTGAATGACCCCCCCCCCTTATTTCTATTTCAGCTCTCACAGAAAACCCCCTTCTTTTTTTTTTTTGATGTTATATTTTACAATATGAACTGGGTTTGAATGTTGAATTTGCCTGAGAAATGAACCCTTTTTTTCACAAAATGTGAGATACGCTCAGTGATTGACCCCCAGTTTTGCATCCTCCTCACCAAAGACCCCTTGTTTCCCTTTAAATTCCTCAGCGAATGCCCCCTACTTGAAAGTCCAATCCACCCATCCTTGTTACTTTAATATGACGTGCCCCCCTGGGGATTTTGCCTCTTGACATGATCAAGCAAGTATGGGTCTTTAAACCTTTGAGTCTCCCTGTTCTACGAAACATTATTTCATCATTATTTATTTTTACACAAAAGGGAATAAATCCAGCATCATAAGCCTAATATCTGGATAAAAGTTTTTTATTTATCTGAAACAACAGATAACCTTGCTTTATTAAGTAAGAACAGGTTTAAGACTCATATTGCGACCTGTTTAAAAGTATACATTCCGACGCAGCG
The DNA here is from genome assembly GCA_023653785.1 of Ophioderma brevispina. Lineage (NCBI taxonomy): Eukaryota > Metazoa > Echinodermata > Ophiuroidea > Amphilepidida > Ophiodermatidae > Ophioderma > Ophioderma brevispina. The sequence goes on along the minus strand of JAMKCH010077719.1, from coordinate 7,614 downwards.
CAAAAGTTCTCTTAAAGGTATAAAATTCACCAAGGTTAGAACTGGGACGAGAAGACGGATAATTCACACCGTAAAATAAAGGTCTGATATTTATTTGTTTCGCCATAAGTAGTAATCATCCCATCAATTGTTGATCTCCCACTTATGATTAAGCAATTTCAGCTTCCTTGAGAAGTGATCCATTCTTAAAGCTTCCCGAAATCAAATGAAGTTAAATTCTCTTGCAATCTTAAATTATAATGCAGATTGCAAGCAGCTTCAAATTTTAAACACTCCTGTCTGGTGCATCTTGTTTTTAACCAAATCAAAACTGCAGTTCGAGGTACTCTGTCAGGATGGCCGGTGCGGTGATATACCATCGCAATCAGATGGGTTCGGACATGTAATTTTCCCAAATCTAAATCTATTTATAAGAGTTATTTTTATGTCTCATTATAAGGATTATAACATAATAACAACCACTACGAAAGCACTACGACAAGCTTACCACTCATTCCCAGGGACTACTCTTACCTTGCATCTACAGTTTATATCAAGGTGTGTACGAGAAATGTTGTCCATAGAGGACCCGATTGGAGTCGAAGCATCTCATTACCTCACAGAGAACCTCTGGGCATGTACCTTGAACGGAAGAGCATACAGGAGATAGAGCGGAACAATCTCCACATACGCAAGTATCTCAAAGAAGTGAGAAGAGATGAATTAGCATTCCATGCTGGTGCTAAACTGCTTGGTCATACCAAAGTTAGGAAATGGAAATGGGGACATAGCAATGTAGACGGTTTATGATGACCGTAAAAGTTTGACTGACGAATAATAAAATCCTGAGTAATACCTTCTTTGGCGGAAGTTGTTAAAACTTTCTGAGGCAAGGTGGTTTTTTAACCGTCCATATGATTGCAACTAGAGGTCTTTCAAAGGTGCATTCAATGCAAACAAACTATAGGCTTAAAATCGGGCCACCATCCCTGTTAAAAACCACATCAAGAAAAAGTGCATTACTGAATTTTAAAAACCTTTTGTTTATTTTTGTAATCCAAAGCCAGTATTATACCACCATGAAAATGGGGACCGTGCCCCATACCAAAGCGTAGATTTTTTGACTGGGTTTTGTTTGGTAGTATTAAGACCCTCCCAATATGAAGCTTCAAGTTAACACATTTTTACAAAATGCAATTTTTTACTTGAAATATCAAGGAATCCCTGCTGTTTAATTATGCATGTTAGTATAGAAGGAAGGTAGTATGTGGTAAATAGGACAAAATTTTCTTAATCTGTAAACTTGTTTCAAACGCCAAAATAATAGCGTAGGGACCAATTTGGCCAAATCTGTATCTAAAACAAGTGTCATAATAGTGACTTTAATAGATCCAAAAACAACAAAAGCATATGAATTAGATTTGTGGGTGATTTTGATCATGTGGTTTTAAGTTTGACGTAAATTTTTAAAAAATCTTAATTTCTTACAGAGAAGATTGAATCTACAAATTAAAGTTTAGGTAGAAGTACTTGGGCAAAAATTTAGCTTTCAACTTGGGTGAATTCCGAGGGATCAGATTGCCAGATCAACAAAGTAAAACAGGTCTCTGCCAAGAATTAACTTAGTCAATACTAACTTGACATTGTGAGAATGTGTACATAATATTATGTATGAAAGTACAATGAGAAAAAACAACCCATACTAAAAGAAAACCACTATTTTGCCGTTTGCCTTAAAATTTCTAAAATACAACTGAACCTCATATTTATAATGAATGAAGCTTTTAATTAAGCGGCCACTGCACATTTTCTTACCAAAGATATGAATTTCAATTTTGCCTTCCAAATGATAGTATAGGCCATTGGAAGAATAGAGATACATTTTACACACAAAATAACGTACTAAAAAACCAGATAGGGACGTTAATAATGAGGTCAAAGCCATCATCCCAGGTGGTAATTGTAGAGCGAAACTTTTAAGTTTCCATGACTGTAATCAACAAATATGTGCCCTATTACATGAATATAATAGACTCACGCACTCATTGATATTTTTAAAACGACCAAGGTCACAGACCGTCACAAACAGGATGCACATGCCATGGGAAATATGCATACGGCGTTGCGGTGTGTTCTTTGTGTTAAATCGCCCGTTTCTGTCGTTCTGTGAAGTAAGGTCGCCGGCGACATTCCCCGGACATTATATTTAAAAATCGTTATGTTTACCCATAAGGATGGCTGATTTGGTCTTAATCATTGCGCGTGAGGGCTAATGTATACAAAAGCTTTACAACCATGCCAAAAACATCGATTTTGAAAACTCTTGGGGGCGCACCTTTTTCAAAGTGCCAGTGTCTCTTTAAGCAAATCTTCTATCACACGGTTAACCTCTCATTTTTTTTAGAGTTTAACAGGATGTATTAACCAAATCGAGACACGGCCCAAAAGATATAAATATATAGAATATATATAAGGTCTATGTTGATTAGGTTATTCAGAGGTTTATTCATTGTTCGTTTTGGAAGAGCCAATTAGAGATATTTAAGAAAGTTGGTAGACATCATGGGTTTTAAATGTAGAGGATATTTACACAACAAAGTTCTGGTTAGAAAACTTTGCAGTTATGTAAAGTAGGGTAGGGTATGCATACCCTCGAAATAGTTCCGTGAAAGGCCCTGTTGGCTATTGTTCATTCAACGTACACTAGTCTGTACACTGTTAATTAATACATGCACTATCAAGGCTACTACTTTGATTAAAGGTTAAGAATAAATTCTTGGTGTCAAAATTGCAGCTTGTAGTTTGTAGTTACAATATAATTAGCAAATGAGACTATGGAAAGATTTGCGCAAAGACAAAAGAGGATGGCTGTTGTCCATCTCGAAGGCCTCTAGGCTATGTTAACATGTTAAAACATGTATTATTGTGAAACATTTGTTCTATCAGAATAGAGTACATTTACTGACGATAATCATGTATTGAACTAAAAATTTATGATTAATTTGTATGTGTGTATGGTCTAAGAGTGTGTGTGCCACTAGGCGTTATAGGTGTCATGTGAAGGACTCCCATACGCTGTATTGGATTAGTTGACTTAGGTGGATTCATTTATTAAGTGACAGGTTACAGTATTTATTTTTGTGAATGCCCAGTTTATATAGTATTTCATTGTTGATAACAGGTGTCCCAGAAAAAAAATATTTACCTAATAGAACCTTTCATATTTAAGGTTGTTATTAATATCTTAAGGCATAGTCATATTTGCAAAGTTATACATTTAATTTTTCAAACCGCAAAATCCCATTTGATTTGAGTCAAATTCATGGGTTATGTCCATCTTCAAGCAAATTCATTGTTTTCACTTGTTGTAAACATGGAACTGTATGGATGGTAACTCTTTTCGTGCTCAAACTTTGAGAGCTTCGGAAACATGAATTTATGGACAATTTTGGGATTACATAATCATAAAAGGTATAATGATACTGAATAGGGCATTAGTAAGTGTTGACGTATATTCGAGCATAATTTTTCGTAATTTTCTTTTGCATGTCACAAATTGTATTATATCTAAATTTTAACAAGATTACGGTATGTCAGTTCCCAAAACATTAATCATTAACATACAAACAGCCTATTCGTGTACAAGTAAAAAGAACCAGGGCAATTCAATTTAATTGATGCCAGCTTCAGTCATTTTGCGACCAAAATTACATGGGGTTTGCGATGCTGTTTTAAAGCTAAGAAATATACTGTTGTATATGTACAAATTAATATGTACCTGAAATTGGGGTGCTTTTTTAGGGTATTTTTGGGAGACACGGTATATAACACTATGGGGCAATACCAGCTGTTTTATTGGTTATTAATGGAGTTATATGGATGTTATATGATGTTATTAGCCAATCAGAGACTAGCCTTGTTCAAGGCGTCCGAATCTGAATTATATCGCCAGCAAGCTATGATCGCCAGCGAACTACCGTAAAGGAATTAACCAAATGTATTGATCCATATAGCCATAGCCTATTTAGTATCGCGAGTCCAACCCAGGTGTTTGCGGTTTAGCTCGCCGCTCAGTCGGACAGCCTTGTACAGATTGTACTGGCGGTTCTGAGTTATTTCAAGATATTTTTTTCATGCTTGTGAAAATTTCTTAATGTATTAAAAGCAGAAAGAACAAGGGACGCTCGGGCTCCAGCTCGCTGTGAGCGATTCGTGGAAGTTAACAATTTCTATTAAGGGAGGAGATTCGTGTGTGGTGTTTACTTGTGATGTTGACATTGTATGAAAAATATTTCGTGAGACCATTTTCATTTACGGTTTTGCTGGGCACACCGGCCTAGAGTGGTGAGTGGTGGTGGTGGTGTTGGGGGGGGGGGCTGCATGGGCGGCGGGCTAAGGCCCGGGGGTGTTTAGGATTTAGAGATAATATTTTATATCCCATGGGTAAGAGTTTGCATGGGCTCACCTAAGGCCTCGTGGGGGGGTCAACACAAATTATTATATATGGGGGATGTACCTCGTAAAAGGGCATAGCAGAGCGTCTTGAACAAGGACTATCAGAGACAAGATAAGAAAAGTTTAAATGTGCATGGGATACATTTGATTGGCTGCTTCAGGGTGTATATTATATATATCGTGTATGGTAATAAGAGATCAGAGACACTGAAAAAAGTGGTAGTGCACAGGGGGTTAAAGTTAATTTTGTGGGGAAATTATTTTTCTTAAACATAAACAATTAGAGTTAGTGTTTTATTATGGGGCAATATTTTTAGAAAGAAAAACACATTTGTAAGATATATAGAAAAATAAGTAAAACATTGAACAGAATGTCTAATCTTAAATCTCCATCACTCACTGCCAAGTAAGACTTAGAATATGCAAAATTGTGTCCCGCTCATATATATGTATATTTGGTGCATTCAGAAGTTTTGGCATATTGCTGTTAGTAAATCTTAGTTCACATAAATTGATATCCAGGGCTGGAAAAAATGCAAAATTTCTTGGGAATACATTCAAAAATTCCCTCCAAGATTGTAAATTTCCCTTCAATTTTTAAAGGACAAAAATTCACTTTAAAAAGGGAAATTTCATGGGAATGTGATTCCCAATTCCCCTCTTATGAAGATCAAGAAACAGAACTAGAGTAAGAGAAGCGAAAGCCTGTGTACCGCGTGCTCATGTACTGTAGCACTACATATGCGTTATGCATATTGTGTATTTGCATGCACTTGTGCATATTTGTGTTTGGGGATTTACAGGGGCAGATTTAGAGAGGGGATGAAAGAATTGGGCTTCCATGGCAATAAAAATGTACTATCATAGTAGGTTAAGCTTTGAAAACACAAAACCCTGCCCCCTTTTGCAAGACGAGATAAAATCTCCCCCCCCCCTTCGCAGAGGTTCAGTATTTGACCCTGCTTATGGAATGATTATCATGATTATGCCTTATCTAAAAGGAGGGGCTAATGGGCATTGGATGTCTTGAGCAAAAGGGTGTTCATTGGTTATCAACGCATGAAAAAAGGGAGTCATTCAGTACTAGAAATAACAAAACTTTTTAAAAAGAGTGTCATGGGGTACTGGCTTAAAATTTGGGATTATGTGGATCAATGGCACTGGGTCTGGTTATGCTACATACAAATTTAAGTCATTGGCCGAAAGATGACAAGTAATGAGGTAATATCATAGCAACACAGTTACACTTAATCATTTCCCCCTGATCAGAAGCTATTACATGTTGTCATAAGACGATAATGCACTTGTCAATGTTGGTTGCCAATTTGCTAGTAGCAAGTAGTCACTACATTAATTATTGCCAAACTGATAGTGATAGCTGTACTAAATTTGCTCTGACTGCCTAGACCTTGCTCTGCTTACAAAAAATCCCCAGAAGTAGTACTTATTTTGAAAAAAATGGGGTCAAGGGGGCATTGGGACTAGATGAAACAAAGGGGCGTCATTGGTACAGATTTTAAAAATAGGGATAGTGGTCCAATATAAGTTCATCAATTATTTGGTCAAAGACCCTAAGTGACCCCCGAATGACCTTTGATTCCATCTGTGACCCCAAAAAAGACCCTTGCTTCATGTATGAAACTTGATTCATAACCACTAAAATGCTAGCTAACATTTTACCCAAAAGTGTATACCACATGCACCAGATATGACCCTAAGTGACCCCGATGATCTTTGATCCTCCTTTGTTATTCCACATAGGATCCTTGTTTCCAATGTATAAGCGACGAAATCAGTACTCAAACGGCGGGCGTTTTCCGGTTGCCGTTCCACACGGTTCATTTAATCCGCTAAGTTTGCTGAATTAGTTAATCTGGTTAAATGATTCAGCAGGGCCTGAGCGGATTAAAACAAAACGCGCGGAACCGGGCAGAACCGGAAAGCGCCAGCCAGTTGAGTAATGATTTCATCCTTAAGCATATCAAACTTTAAACGTGATCCACTGCACTAAAAAAATAGACCACATTTGAACAATATAACAAAGTTTTAACCAAAAGTTTGACACACACACTGACAGTTTGACAACAAATCAGCTGCCCATAGGTCTTACTATCTAATCGGATGACTAAAAATGGGGTCATTGGGGTCATTCAAGATGGAACAAGGGGGTCAATTGACTTACAGAGATGCATAGCATGTATGTGAGTATCCCAGACTCAATAACAGAGGCGAGGAGACATTCCAGAGATGGTTCGGATGATATTAAAATCTGACTTTTAGGTAATTCAGCGAGATGAGGATGTGGTCATGAAATGCACCTTTTAATTAACAAAGCAAATTTCAGTACTTGTACTTAAAAAAAAATAATAGAACAGTACAGTGATTATCATGTTCTCACCCAGTGACCCTGTATTTTTGTAATTTTGCTTTCACTGAATGCCACCGTGCTCTCACCCAATGATCTTCACATTTTATTATTTTTTCTCACAGACGGTCCCAGCCATGAAAATGTCCATTTTTTCTATGGAGTGACCACCCAATCGAAAATGCAGGAAAGTTTGATCGAAACAGTTCACATTAACCCCAGTTTAAGGATATGCATTTGGCCTTGAAAATGATACCTCTAAAGGGGTGATACACTAAATATTTCTTTTTGTTCACAGCCTGTTTTGTGTTTATCTTTGATTTTTCACATGCACCTAACTTTGTACTCTGGCAGTTTTTAGTATCAAAATTTAGACTCGTCTGTGTTCTTTCGATTTATTTTCGCTATTGTTATGCATCACGGTTAGAGAATTTTTGCTGCCAGCCCTTGCCGTCAAAACATGTGAGTTCCTCATTGAAAACACTGGCTATCCCCTCTGAAGCATGTAGTTCCATATGATTTTGTTTGTAAAAAAACAAAATTTGCTGCATTTTATATGTTATATCAAGTAGAATTCCATCTGCCAATTGACACCATTTTATGTTCTAGGTCCAATAGTCGACAAGATATTCTCCTAAAATAGTTGGCACATTGTTTTTAAATAGGGAACCTAGTATCCCACAATATAGTGGTGGTCCCCTAAAATTCAGATGTGTTAAGATGCATTTTGATTGGTTCAACTCAACAGTAACAAGAAATTTAACCCAAAATATAAAGATTTAATAAGAAGTATGGGTGATGTTTCATATAGAAGT
>JAMKCH010077718.1:0-14014 GCA_023653785.1 Ophioderma brevispina | reverse complement strand
CGTGATGTGGACTATTGTGGTCAACTGACTAGGAGTACGACGCCATTACTTTGCTGTGATCTGAACGGTGTTTGTTTACTAAAGGTATTTAATTTTTTAATTTTGCTAAAAATTGAAAGCAACCAGCGAAACCTTACTGGATCAAATTATTGCTGATGCTGAAACATAACGGATCACTATTAAAAGTCCGCGAGCCATTCTCCTGTGTTACAGAAACAAGTGTAATGATGGAAACAAAATTTTGAACCTAACTCCATGAAAGGCAGATTGCGATGGGACAGGTAAAAACAAAAAAAAGACAAATGACCCGACCTGAAAGAGCCTGTATTGGCATAGCCATAAGAAAAAGCACACACCGATTGGTCAACCAAATGACCCCCCCCATCAGGACGCGAAATTTGCATAAAGAAAAGGGATGGAAGAGACTATTCTTCCAGGGGCAAAGCATTTATTTTATGCAGGGACAAGCTTATAAAATGTTATTATGTACGCTCTGCTTGACATAGTTGCAGCCTTGCTTTTGAGCGGACCACCTTGACGCGTCCAACACAGCGGCGAAAAAATACACCCACATAGTTCTAAACCTGACCGTAGACCGTGAATTTTACCTTTAAGATCGCTTAAATGATACACAAGATGTTGCGCCGAGTTAAGAGAGCACCGTCTGTCGTTTTCATTTGGATCTTGCCGACCAGGTTTTGTTTACAGGGTGAACTGCGCAAACATTTCCATATGGCTTGATGTGTTACAAGTCATCTAAACAGGAAAAAACTTGTACATCAATTTCTCATCTAGCTACCACAAAAGCGTACATCTTACGTTCGACCTGGCCAATAAAACCACACATGGGAGGCCGATCATCCAACGAGGTATTGGATCCTGTACCCGGCAACGATTGAATGGTGGGCCCTATCGCTCTAGCATTAAATTACTATTCCCCTTTCCAATCCCTCTCGGTTCCCTGTGCCGGTGGTGCGTTGGTATAAACAACGGTTCAAATGTGCGCCTAGGAGCTACCTGCTACCTCTTGACTACGTTTACCATACAAGCCAGTCTAAATCTACCGTTGAAAATTGCTAGAAGTAACACCAAACTCCTCGGCTACTGCTACCACACAAGTGAAGCCGAAAATAATACCAACAATACCAACATTAATTCATAAATTCAATTATAAAAAAAAAAACGCTCAAAATTATTTTAAAACAAAAAACAACCCCCTCTAAAAATATTCCCTTTTGTTTCACACACAATATAAAATTATCTCATCAAAAGGGTTAATAAATAGACCTAACATTACGGTTAAAAACTATCAGGCGCGCTGCCGCCCTTAGTTACGGCTAAGTAAAGGGTCAGGGGTTGGAACCGGCTGTGGCAGGAGATATAGTCCCCCGGTCTCATAGTTCTCGGGGACAATATGAACAATAGGGCAATCGATCTTCACGCTAACATAGTGTTCACGTGCTTTATTTCGTTGTCGTTGTCATTAGGGAGCCCGGACTATGCTACCTGCAGGACTATGATTAATACTTTCACACCGGCAATAGGCAAGCTGTATAAGCTAACTATTCGGTAATACTACACGCGTCTTACCAGGCTGTGCGGCCCGACCCATGGTGCTAAGGGTCAGGTTCAGGTAAAGTCAAAGGTTGGAACGGGTCAGGTCAGGGGTGGGACCGGCTATAGGTCATGGTTTCTAAATTAACCATAGTAGACTAAATGTTAGGAATAGGAGGATTTTGCATCTTAGGAAATCAATTTAGTTAGCCAGGTATAAAGTTCAGTGCAAAATTTGAGGAATGGGTCAGGTTAAAGGTCATGGTTTTCAAGAAAACTTGGTCTAACATGGACGTGCTTTTTGTAGGCACTATTACTCTGAGGTCCGCTGCCGTGGCCTGGCTAGGTTGAACGTTTCGATGCCATGGGCCCGGTGAAGGCCCTACCCACTTGAGGGCCGTTGCCGCGGCCCTGCGCTGCAGGTTTCCGATTGCCGTGGCCCGGCTAGGTGGAATGTTTCGATGCCGTGGCCTGATAATACTTTACCGGAATTTTGTGCGTTCAAGTCGACACCAATTCAGTCCGCAGGAGATACCGGTAGCTTTTTCAGTACATTGTAGGCCACCTGACGGTTTTCCGCAAAAAACCTATCTGAGAGGGGCGGTGAATGTTTTTGAAAAAGGGCATCATACATATGTAAGAGAGAGTACGCGGCATTCCCTGTTTCTGATCACAGCCGCACAACGCACCGGTCAGTTGTGGTTAAGTTATGATGGCGATCGCTATTAAGTCGCTCTAGATGGATAGAAAGTTGGCTTCTGCGACCAAACAACATATACTATAGAAGGGTAGTACATCTTCCTCATGTCCTCACGTAGCCGGCCACGGCAGCGAAACGACAGTTCCAATGAACGAAATCCAGAGCGGACCGCTCCTGGTCTTAACTGTAAAGCGACCTAGATCTAATAAGTACGCGTCTCGGTTGAAAATCACGTCGCCAGACCATTCAAATGAACCGGAAAGTCCAGAGCATACCGCTTCATTAGTCGTTAACCTGTAAGTGACACAGACCTAAGAGGCGTTGTGTTGCTGATGCCAGTTTCAAATAAAATTAACTAGTCCAGAAGTTCAAATTTGAAAAAAGTCCGAAGTAGGGGCGCTCTATTCGAAATCTCAATCGTCCAGCTTTGTCTTAAAATTTCTCAATTTTCCAAAATTAGGTTCGTAAGGCTGTGTTGGTGTTTCTGACTATGCATACTACAATATTTTGCTCAAGAAATCTCTTGGATTTGTGTCAATGGTGGTGCTTCCCAACTTAGCTCACCTGTTCCTTATTTCAAGCAAGTCAAATATCACTATGAAAACACTTTTGGATTACTAAATGATGATTGGGGTCAGTTCTATAGATTCCCTCCTACGGCTCTGCTATTGCCTCGTACAGCAACCACGCAATTACAAAATGTGCAACACACTAAAAATAAACAGAAATAAGCAAACTGGCTGACGAATGTCATTATCAATTGCGATGGAATAAAAAGTCAAGAAAGCAGCTACCTTTCTCGTTGGCCACTACGGCATCTCTTTAGTCCGACATAATTATGGGATGTGAATCTAAATTGCTGAATCCATTGCAACTTATTCTGTTTTTCCAGAAAACTACAACATCTTTAGAAAACACAGAAATTCCAAATTGTAGGGGAGTTGTATTTCTTCTTTGGCATTAGAACACCTTATTTGTACCGAATTTCCTGAGTTTTGTACTCTAACATTAAAATCCATATGGGCAAACCTGCATTTTGCAATTCAAAATCTTTTTCTAATTGCAAGTTATTATCGAACACCAAATGCTGGTCCATCTTCACTTGAGGATCAAATTACACTTAAAATCTCACAATAATATCTAAACAGTTTCGTACTGATATTTTTGGCGAATTTGAGTTATTTATAAAGTATGAAAAGTAATCATTACGCTTATTTGATTACATTTCGGTGACAGTCCCTAAATATATTGCAAGAGTTATAATGCTAAATATGCCTTTAGGTGTAGATACGACTTTGTTAGCCTCAAAATTTGAATTTCTGGTATAGCAAAAAGTCGTAACGGTAATACTACTTTGTGCACGATCACGGAAAACTAGTATGTATAGCGAAATTTATTTCTTGCAAAGCGATATTTTTTAAAAAAGAGGTGTATAAGTATAAAATCTCCCAATTTTTTTTTGTGAGCGATTTCATTTTTTAAAAACCAAATTTATTTAAAAAAAAAAAAAAAAAAAACCTTAAAAACTGTAAAAAATGTAGTTACGACGACCTTTTCCCACTCAATATTACGCTCGGTACTTAATTTACAAAAGCATGAAGTATAAGGCCTCAATTTACTGCAAGTTATTAGGCTAATTAGGTTAGATACGACTTTGTTTGCACCAAATTGAATTCGGTGACAGGGTTTAGTTAATTATGCTTAATTATTTCGGCTTAAAATTGGAAAATAAAATATTTACAAGATGATTGAAAAAAATAACATTTTCATTGTGGTGTACGAATTATATGAAGTCACAAAAGAATGGAAACACAAAAATTCTTCTCCTGTAAAACATACAAATGTAGATAACGACTTTGTTGGCACTCACATGACGAAATATATCAACGAGTGATTGGTGGCAACCTTCAAAAGAGAATCCAAAGAGCTTTTGGTCGTATGTTTCATTAATGCGTATGGACCACATTGGAATCCCACACTTAACCCTCTTTCACCTGAGCCATTTTTTGTAAAAAACTCCCGAAGGGGGGGGGGGGGGGTAGCACCCCCTGTGATTTTCGTTACTGAAACATCCGATTTCTTAATTTTGGTACAAAGGATAGTTTTAGAGTTTCTCTTCTTCCATTGTACCCAAAATAAGTACCAACATTCCCCATTATGACGTCCTATGATGTCATATTTTGAGGAAATCCGCACAATACTGAATATAGGGTGTAAAATGTATATTTTCGCAATTGTAAGCGACTCAAACTCCTTATTATAGCACTAAAGCTCTCCTTATTATAACTATCATTTCCCATCAAATAGAGTCAAAAACCGCATGAAAACTGATATTCCTACCTTAGGCGAAAAAAAATTAATTTTCTCCCTATGTATGCTATGGAATTTGACAGTTTTTTTCTGACTTGCAAACTTTTAATGCGTCATTGTTGACGTAATGCTGACTGTTTGTGCTTCATTTGAAGAAATGAGAAATAGGAGACCATAGCTAATCTATTGGTCCCAAAATCAACGTGTTCTGAGGATATTCATGTGTGTGCTAGACAGTTTTGTACTTCCCCTTCTCCCAAAGGGGGTGGTGGGTTACCACCCCCCTATCCCTCACTTTGGGATCACCCTGTATCTCACCTACATCCCGGTGATGTTTGTTTTTTGGATGAAAGGAGGCGAACAATGTCAATGACAATTACATTACATAAGTTGGCCCCAAAAAGGGGTGTGTCCTTTGTGCGTAAGATATTCATGATTAGACTAGAGTAAAGACCTTTTTACGGAAAAAGCTGTACAATCCTTGTATCCTTTGATCCTCTTATAGAATGATTTCAGGCTAGGCTAATTTCATGATGTCTTCATCAGGTGAACCACAAAGGGGGTTGTAGCAGGCCGGGGAAAACTGAAAGCCCCCCCCCCGCTCGACGACAAGGGTTAAGACTGGCAACAAACCCCTGTGGGACTTCCTTTACAAGCAACATCATTAAAATTCCCAGGAAGACTCCTTCAACATTCCCCGCACGGGTACTTCAACCTATCCCAATATCTATCCCACAAAGGCATTCCACATTGACAACTATCTGTCCAACCATAATATTCCTTCTATATGTAACATGGCTTGTCGTGAAAAGTTTGTCACCATACTCATTAATTGTGTCATCCCATGATTGGGCTTCAACTTAACTCTCGTGGACCGCAGATATGGTCTTGCTAGACTTAGCAAGGCCTTCGGTCAGGTCCGCACAAAACGCCTGACTGTTAAATTAATTTTTATGGCATTTTTAAAGATGTCCCCCCTTAAGATGGGATTTCACAGCATTCCCTCAATGGTAATAAGCAGGCTGTCTCTGTCCATGGTTGTCTCTCTCATGGAGATGTGTAGTTTTGTTGGGTTTCCTCAAGGCTCCGGTGCTAGGACCGGCATCTGTTCCCTCTTGTACTTAACAACAACCAGGAATTGATTCCCAACATCAGACTTTTTTGCAGATGCAGCATCATTTAATAAAGAAACATATATGCCAGCTGACCATTCACCCTTCACAAATCTTGACCTTCTCACATCCTGGTTTACCACCTGGCTCCGGAGTTTCACAACCTCGCAAACGGGTGCTGTAATGAAATCAATCTTAAAGAAAAAAACTAGCCATATACCAATATACCATCAATGGATAGCTCTTCAAAATAGTTAAACACATGACTCCCTTGTGTGACTAATATCGCGATGATCTTAAATGGTTCAACTATGTGCAAAAAAACAGTGTCTAAAGCCAGCAGGACACTTGGATGTTGAGGAGGAACTTGTCTGCCTGTAACAAAGACGTTAAAAGCCAGAGCATATCTCTTACTTGTTAGACCTCAATTAGAATATGCTGCTTGGCATGTTAACCCCATATTCAAATCTGACATCAAAAGCGCTTGGAAAATGTGCCACTTCAATCGCCAGCTTTGTTCATGCAGTCTATAGAAGAACCTTTTGAACACACGTCGTCTCCTGAGCCAACAACAATTTTTAAACAAACTTCAGTACAAGCTTTGTTAATATGTAATTTTATATTTTTTAGCCAAGCTTATATTCAACTGGCTACACTAACGACCCGAAGTCAATCACAATCTGAAGCACAACAACCATGTCATCAGTTGATGCGTATGATATTGTTTCTATCCAGGACCATAAAGAATATGGAATCCTCTAGGCAACATCGGTGTTTAGGCTCCAACAGTCACCCCAGTCTTTCCCATCGGTTTGCCCTTCCTACTACAACGATATGCGGCACGCCATCAAATTTGGAGACCCTCTAAATCGTAGTCTGCCAAGCACCTCTTGTGATACACTTCTGTTAGCATCCTTCGTTTTTTCCTGCACCTTGTGTTCTGCACTGCACTGCCGAAAAGTCAATCGGTCCCTCATCCTCCAGTTTTAGCTACATTGCTGCGATTAGGAGTATCCACTGAAGTCTGAAGGATATAAAGTGTTAACTGAATTTTATATCATTAGTGTTTATACTTTAATATATACAGGAAAAATAATTCTTAATTACTTGTTTTAATTAATAGTGTTTTTACGACATTTCTCCCTTTTGGTGGACGAAGGGGGCCCCAACCAATTATCTCGTTAACGGTCGATGGATTTAATCTTTTTTCATGAAAAGATGCGGTATCTAAAAGTTACATCACTACAAAAAAAATATAGTTGGAAAAGTACTTGTTGTCCTTAAAAACTTTGCAAAATGTAGTTTGCGGGTCCCTAGTAAACCCCCTGTCCACTTTTTCCATGGTTGAACCAAAAAGCAAACTTTCAAAATTGTATTATTGACAAAACTGTTTGAATTTCAATTGAAAGACCTCTATCCCTGATATCAATTTCTGTCTCAACTCAATAGCATCCAAAGTAATAGATTACTGCGTTTTTCAGAGGAGCGCGTTTTGTATGAATATTGGGGATTAATGTATGATAATTAAAAAAGCGGGGCCCCTTTAAAATAGGATGGGACCTAAAAAAATACGCATTTAACATATGTTTGGGTATTCTCATTTTATATCCTCTAAAATACCTAAAAACCCCTTCTCTTCTTCTCCCCTTTCAAAATTTTGGGCAAAATCCTCCATGTCAGGCAACGGCAGTGGATTTCAAATCGCGGCCATCCAACCAGCCGTTACAGCGAAAGCTTTCGCCACACCACAACTCTAAGTCTAGCGGCCACTTTCAGTAAATACTAAGGGAAGCGGTAGGCTTCTGGCCTTAGTCCTTTCGCTGCCGTGGCCAGAGAGGGCGACTTCTCACTGCCTGGCCCGGCTTTTACCGGATTACCAAATAAGCGGTTCCGCTCTGGACTTGGTTCATTTTTTGAATGAAGTCCCGAGCGGACCGCTTCCTTGGCCAATCGGAATTTCCGTGGTCCTACTTTTTTGAAAAGGTTCGCTGCCGTGGCCCGGCTAAGGGTTGGATCGTGCGGTATTCGCCACCACTTCTGTCGCCCGGGAATCACCCGGAGCTTTAAAAAATTTTGGCCACCTGCCGGTTTCCGCAAAACCCTTAATATAGTGGTTTTGAGGGCAAAAACATCAAGTATGAGAGAGTGGCCGCGCCTGCCCGGTTTTCTGATCGCTGGTCCCATGCCGGTCTGGTTGTGTTTAAGTACTGATTTGGTTTAAGTGGAATTGTGTTCGGGATGGCCTAATGGCCGCGACATACAAACGTAAATCCTCAAGGAGGGCTTATTTAGTCTACGGGTCGGGCCCGGAGCGGACCAGTTAGACTCATGTAGCGGAGCGTATTTCCGGGTAAAGATCAAGGAAACCGACCGCTCTGGACTTAATTTTTTTCACCCTTTGTTGACTATGGCTGTGGATCTAGGGGCCAACTTCCCGCTAAGAACGAGGCAGTGGTCCCTCTGGACTTTGTCATTTTGTGACGGGCGCATGCGAAATTTCCCGGAAATAGTCACTTTGGAAGAATTTTTGGACCGTGAAAAGATCCGTTTCCATCACGTGA
Source organism: Ophioderma brevispina (assembly GCA_023653785.1). Classification (NCBI taxonomy): domain Eukaryota; kingdom Metazoa; phylum Echinodermata; class Ophiuroidea; order Amphilepidida; family Ophiodermatidae; genus Ophioderma; species Ophioderma brevispina. Next base: position 5,777 of record JAMKCH010077718.1, on the reverse strand, counting down.
CCGACCCTGTTTTCCACCACGTGACCATACTTGATTCCAAGTTATAAAATTATAAAATGGCGATCAGTTTTCAGGTAGTATTCATATGGCCCAGTGGATAGGGCGATGGTCCGAAGACCAGACGCTACACCAACCCGATAGGATTCCGGATTTCCAGAGTTCGCGTCCCACTAGAGGTAACGGTCAATTTTTTGTTTCTTTTTCTTTTTCTTTCGATACCTTTCTCACGTGATAACGTCACGTCATACCGTCACGTGATCCGGCACGTGATGAGCGTGGCGGGAAACTGCTAGGCACGTGATGATTTGTGGCGGGAAACTGCTAGGGTATAAAGGGAGCGAACGCCAGCGATCTGTAACAGTCTAGCAACTGGATATCAACGTATCAAGTTTAGAGTCCCCCACCGAGGAGAGCTCTGGCTCGGGTGGTATTGGAAGAAGAGAGAATTCGAGAAGCCGAAAGAAGGCTACCTAAGAAGCCGCGGGTGGATACGGGGAGAGTAGCGGCACAACTGACAGCCGACCGCGCCCATGGAATGCTGCGCGAAATATGAAGAAGGTTAGGGCAGCAAAGCGCGCAGTATACTCCGGGCGCATCAACTTCATCAGCGGACACCGGCGCTCCTTCCCTCCCCCCCCCGACCTTCTGTGCCGAAGCCCAAGAAGGCCAAAGGAGCCGGGGGAAAGTGCCCGGTAGCATTAAGTCCATCGGACAAGGCTATCCTGCCAAGAAGTGATCAACTTCGTATTGTCATTCCCAGGAAGTCTTGCCCTGAATTACAATGGAGCGAACCCTTGAATGAAGCTGCGCTTGACGCGGACCCACCGCTGGCACCGACTAAGCCGCCTCTGACACATTGATGAGCCTGTAGGCTCAGAAGGATTTTTATCTGATATCCCGCGCAGCCAGCCCCCCGCGACGAAGGGTGCCGAGTTCTAGGCTGGGAAGAGAATGACCCGAAGCGAGGACCGGTCGACCTGCTGGAGACCCTCTAACGAACTATCTCGGATGGATGCCACATTTGACCCCGGTTAGACGACACGTGTTTCGCGGTACCCTGCCGATGGACCGACCCTTTGACGACACGCGACCAACAGACGCGTCCCTGGACTATTTTGCGGAGTTTTTCTCTCTTATCTCTTTTCACGAAATCGCCGACTGGACATACATCCGGTTGAGAGAGAAGATGGTGATAAAGATGACATCGGCCGCCGAAATTCCCGGCGTGGTTTGGTATCCATCTTGTGATGGGATCTTAATTCCCTGGCACGCCAAGAGAATATTGGTTCCACCCATCGGGTTTACGAAACCCGATGATTTGCAATGCGATGGGTAAAGCGTTTGAAGTCTGTCTGGTATGCATCTCTTGTGCGAACCCTAACTACCGACCAAAGATATGTATTGCAGAAACCCGGGAAGAAAAAGAGCATAATTTTCAATTACATTCCGCAAGCACCGCGGATAAGTCCAGTCGCCGGGACAAAACCCCCTTTTCCCCCCCCCCCCTTTTTCCAGCGAATTGCCATGAGAAGTATACGCAATCCGCAATTGTCTCTCGATGAGGCATGGTGCCGTACAAGGGGCATTACGGTTTGGGCTGACGACCATCGAATGCCGACCACCTAACCAGCCAGGTCTTCAGAATGTACGCATATGCGAATGGTACACTGCTCCTGTGGTGCAACACATTTACTGCCTTATGCACCTTCAACACACGGGCCGGCAAATCGTTGGAGGGTCGCCCTCGAGGCAACATCGAGTCGCCACCAAGTTCCATCACATTTACTGCGACAAGTGTACGGATCCTATGAATTAGCCCCGGAACTGTTGGAGCGCGACACCTATCCTACGGGGCCGTGAAAGAGAATTCACGGGGACCGCCGACTGACTTCTCAAAGATAGCCGCAAAAACCCCGGAGCCGATGTCATCAAGAATCTGGAAAAGGCCCCGCGTGGTACCGTTTATTTTCGGCAAAATGGGCGCACCACGTTCACGCTGTGGAAAAACGAACATCAAGGTGGTCCCACTAGTTTCAACGGCGCATAACGGGTACCGCGATGGCCAATGATCCCGGGAAGATCAGCCGGCGCTTTCGCTCACCAAGGCTCTAAGAAAGAGCGCATATTATCGCCGCTCCGCCCGTAATGTGATTACAACAAGTAAAGTAGCGGCGTTGACAAAGATGATCAGTTACGTGCATACAAACTCCTGTGGAGAAGAGTTCAGCACTGGTTGGAAGCAGGTGCTTTACTTCTTAGTCGATATCAGCCGGGTCCAATGCCTGGATTGGTTACAATCGTGTCCACAATGCGGGGCAAACCCGGCTGCTGATAGAATTGCTCGCCATTCGAGATTTATCCTCAAACTGGCCGTGGAGCTCATTGCCGGTTTCGGAGGGCGGCCAGTTCCCCCAGATCGACCTGTATAGTAAGGCACTGCCTCAACCAAATAGCCGGGCCATGAGCTGGTGATATGAGGAAGAGGCATCCGGCACTGTCGGAGATGCCCGACACTCGGAAAGAACGACTGCTTCAAAGGCCATAGGCCGAGCATTACAGTTTTGTGCCGAGCGATTAGTGCACTAGAAATCTAATCAGATTTTACATTTAAGAACGCTAAATGTTACACAAGAGGTTGTGCCGAGTTAAGAGCGCACATCTGTTTTATGTGGCGTGACCCTGGACACTTTTACTTTCAGCTAATCTGCCCTAGCCCTTCGGCCGGCCGGCTGTCTTACAAGTCATCTAACATCAAAGACTTGTAACATCAATCTCGCAGCTAGCTACTTTTTTTGCTACCTATCCAGTCCACCGCAATCGCTTCACGTGCGGCTACCACACAAGTCCCAGCCTACATCTACCGTTGGAAACCGGCCAATAAAACCACACATGGGAGGCTTCATCCGACCTGTATTTGGATCCTGTACCGGCAAGGAACTGAATGGGCCGGGCCCTACCCTCTCCAGGATATTAATTAGAGGTTCCCCTGCGCCGTGGTGCGTTAGTTTAACCAACAGTTCCAAATATTAAAATACTGCTACCATACAAGGAACCTTGCAGCTGGAGCTATGATACCACAGAAGTGAAGCCGATATACTAACACCAACACCAAATAAATCTTATCAGAAAATGTCTGTGGGATCAAACAGATATTGAAAACCTAATTCAAAAGAAAGAACACACTTCCCTTGCCCACAAATTCCAATACAATTACATTGTCAGACCAAATGAAAAAACAACAAATCCCTCTAAATTGCAAAAGGGTTAATAAATAAGACCTGTAGGCCGCCGAACAGTACGGTAATTCTAAAAACTGCACGCAGCCTTAAAAGGTGTGCGGCCACCCCTTAGTTACCGTCAAGTTTCGATGCCGTGGCCTGTGGTCACGTGAAAGTTTCGCTTGCGGTGGCCAACGACTACGTGAAGGTTACGTGCTGTGGCCCTACTTGTTGAAGTGTTTGGCTGCCGTGGCCCTGCCAACGTGATGTTTCGCTGTCGTGGCCTGCCACGTGAAATGTTTCGCCGCTGGTTCGCGCTGCCGGGCCCTGCAACGTGAAGTTTCGCTGCCGTGGGTAGTCTAAACCGAATTGATTCCCCAAGAATGACCCGGTAGCTTTTCTAATAATTGTTGGCTACCTACCGTTTCCGCAAAACCTTTTAGGATTGGGTGTTTAAGGGTTCATATCTAATGCTTTAAAGAGTGCTATCATGCCTAGTTTCTGAAAGCAAACTCGCACCAGTCAGTTGAGGTTAAGAGTACTGACTGGGCCATTCGTTATGAAGTTGCTCTAAGGCTAGAAAAGTGGCCGCGACCAGATCGTATACTATAGGAGGGTCAGTGCATCTCATACATTTCAAAAAATGAACTAAGTCCAGATCCAGAAAAAAAAACTAAGTCAAGAGCGGACCGCTTCCTTGGCCAGCGGTAAATCGCTCTAGATTATGAACCCTTGGGTGAAAAGTCACCCAGCCGAGCCACGGCAGCGGATATTTTTCCAATAGCGAGACGAACTTCAATTGATCACTGAAATCGCCCTAGATCTACTAAGGCTAAACCCTTGGGTGAAATGTCACGTGCCGGGCCACGGCATGTAGACTTTCAAAAAAAGTGTTCGGAGCGTACCGCTTCCTCCTGTCTTTCACCTGGAATTGTCCCGGTGGACGTAGGGGAGCGTCTCGCTGATGCTATTCAAAAACGACTAGTCCGGATACCAAAACTTGACTAAGTCAGGTAGGGGGGGCGCCCTACTCCAATTCTCAATCGTCAGGTTCCATCAACGTGTAAAATTTTCCCTAGTACGAGTTAGGTACGTAAGGGATATACGTACCCTTTGAAAGTTTGAAAACAAATTCGGCAGACTTGTAAATCATTTCTATAGAAATATCACTGCAAATGATGAATACAACAATTTTGGCGCATTTCACTCAATGCATTTTTACATAATAAGTTTGAAAAATTAAACTTGCAGATGTTCTCAATCCCATCCTTGCATTAAAATTTATTATAAACATGTAGGTCGTATAAACAAATGTGGCATACAGTTTTCCAGTACTTGACCTCACTTTGCACTCTAAATGAGAAATTACCTGTGAGCACTCTCAGTGAATTTGCAAATCAGAAAATCGAAAAACACACCGAAAGTCAGATATTTCCAGCCTACTGTCCACGGCACTTACTCAACACTCTAATTAAATTGAGGGTTCAATATCTTTGAATACTGCTGTTGTTCTTCCTTGGGGCTACTTTTTTTAGGTTTGAAAAAAATTGAAAATTCTACAGACAAGCCCTCCTTCATTTTTAAACTATTCGTGCAAATTTCAAATATAATGACTTTTTTCTGGTGGATCACTGGATAGGGGGTCTTTTAATTGCTCATAAATGGGATTCCACCTTTTCAATATCAGAGCTGACCTTTGCCGCAAAAGAAAACCATAAACAAAAAACGAATGTGCGTGGTTAATTGTATTGTTTAAAGACAACTAAAACATTAACAATCTGTGGATAAAATTAAATTGGTACAAATTTCAATCGCCATAACTCGGTGGGTCAATCTGTGTCCTTTTGGGGTTTTTTTTTTTTTTTTTTTCCGAGTGTAAACCAAACGAAATGCACTTAATAGAGTGTATTCATTTGTTATGGTTTACTTTTTATCTTCGTGAATAGAGGGCGCTTTGAGGGTTTTCCTTTTTTTGAGAACCCGTTGTTTAGGATTCGTTTCATTTTATACACATTTTTCTATGGGAGCTGACACGTCAGTCTCTCACAGAGTACCAATTTAGATAATATATTGCGCAGTCCTGTGATACAGACTACAACGTGGGTACATCCTTTCCCCACCGCCGTAGACCCGCATCAAAGCACCAAATTGGTTTAACTTATGAATTTGTACTTCCGTATTGGGCGATCCCAATGCGCCATAATAACACGGGAACTACACATCTCACACACTAAAAACCAATGTTTAAAAAAACTGGTTTTCATGTATCGCTACGACTCAAACACCCGTCCCACTCATTTTCAAACTATTATCTCCAAACACAGCGAAAAAAACAAGTATAACACTAGAAATGCATACAAATATACGTCACAACTAAACCCTCATCTAATCTAATTAAATATACTGGGTCCCAAAATAAAATTATAGAATGCACTTAGAGACAGCATCAATCACTTCAACACCACCGTGCTTTTAAACTTAGTCTAAAACATTAATTGATTCATAAATAGTCACATTAGATGTATTTTATTACGGTTTTTGTACTTTTGTTTGTTATTA
>JAMKCH010077717.1:0-16021 GCA_023653785.1 Ophioderma brevispina | reverse complement strand
CAAAATTCGGAGTTGCGAACTTCTTTTGAAATTCGGAATAGCGAACACGGCATTTGGTTTCAGAGTAGTGACCCTCTTTCAATATTCGGAATACCGAACCTTTTTTTTGAAATTCGAAATTGCGAATATTCGGCATATGCCATATAGCGAACATTCCAAACCTTCCTATCTCTGTAACTGAACATCACAGATATGCCAAACTATATATTTTCTGATTCCTTATGATGAGACGAATCATTTGAGATACTTTTCAACTAAATTGAATCATTTTATATGACGGATCTCTTTGGATCCAAGATGGCCGCCAAACGGACCCCGTGGGACAATATTTGATTTTGGTAACATCAAAATCCTTTAAGTAGATGTCGTAGAGATTCTAAAAATCATGTTAGAATTTAGTTTTAAGGGGAGTGCATGGGAACCCATGAAATCTGCTAGACTATTATTTATACTACTAAGTGTGTGTTAAAGTGTTAGATAATCGCTATATGAAATGCTTGTTTTACTTCAACCCCTATGCTAGATATCTTTAATTTACAACACCAGGTGTGTTCATTGTTAATTAATATTTTTATTTTAAAAAAAATCAATTGTGTGTTTTTTTTAATTATTTACTAGGTCTATATAGTCATTTAGATTGCAATTTTTAGATTGCACGTTTTACAATGTAGCCAGTCAGTGTACTATCAATAAATAATTATCCTGTGTATGCACACCCTCGTACACTACTGCTTTCTCAAAATGAAAATAAAAAAAATTATCCAAATTTTCTTGGAATTTATAATACTAGTACTTAAATATTTATCAAATTATAAATGCAATTTTATTTTTTTTAAAAAGCATGACACATAACTAAAGATAACATAGGTCAATTCACCCTCTTGACCTTATGAGTACCGAGCACTACAAAATCAATACTGGCGTCACGCTGTTAGGAAGTGATATTTTGACCAGTGGTGTAAATTTCTTTTTGACATTGGGGGATGGGGTTTGATGAAAAATTAATAATGAAACAGGTTTTCTTGAAAAGATCCATTAATAGCACACATGCGCGCGAATCGCGCTAAAAATTGTGCAATTTAGAAGCTAAAATCGTTAAATGTGGTTGTAAGTAGAACAAAATGCCCGCGAATCGCGCGTAAATGCACCGTTTTTAAACTATTATATGAACGGGCATCAACATGGGGGGGGGGGTAATCGTATTGACTATCCCCCCTCATCAAAATATTGGAGGGGGGATCCCCTATCCCCCGGGATTTACGCCTATGATTTTGACATACCAAACCATACTATCAAGGAAACAAGTACAAATTATTAAGGGATCGTGTGCAAATACTTGTAGGGAGGTGGTGAAAAAAATCAGAATTTTCAGGGCCCTCTTTTTGGATCTCAAGAAATCAGGACCCCCTTTTATCCGTGAAAAATACTGACGTCAACCCCACAGAAAATTATATAGAACCCATTTTACGAGCAAAAATATTGTGATTTTTTTCATGGTTGCGGCCCCGCCATTGAACGGGCATAGATTTTTAGGACCCCGGGTTTCAACCCCTGGGCCCATGGCATTTTGGTAGAAAAAAAATTGTGTGGGACATGTTGATGATGAGAAAGAACACTGCTCCCCCATTTCCCACCTTTTCCCTTTATTTTTATTTTTTTGGTGGGGGAGGGGGCCCGGAGAGCAATATTTTACGGGGGCCCTGTCAGCAGCTGCTGACACTGCTGACTCTTAAATCCGCCACTGAAATACGGTCTTTTCGGCTTATGCACTTCAGGTGTGATTCGCAACATTCTTTGGGGGCTTTTTCTGGAAATGTCTACATGTCTCTTAACTTTTTTACTATATGTATTGGGATCAGCTATCAGCTAAGCAGTAGTAGGTATTGACAACATCTCAACTGAGCAGCTGAAAAACTTCTGCCAATAGCAAAGGAGTGGCTTCTTGAGTTCTACAATTGCTGCCTTATTTCCCACAGGTTCCCAAGATCTGGAGGAAAGCACATATTATGGCACTCCTAAAGCCTGGAGAAGATCCATCTAACCCCGAGAACTATAGACCACAGCACCACAGACATTGGAACATCTCTTGGCCTGCCCATTGTAGAATTCAGTGAAGCAGCCAGACATGGTACACACCTCTGGTTGGTTCATATTTGAAAAACTACAGTGTTTGGATTACGATAAGAAGTTAAGGGTTTCATCTTAAATAGGAACCTTGGCCAATACGTAAATTGGGCGGTTCTACGTACTTGGTAGTCTTTGTCAAAGGAGCCCGGGGTTGTTGTAACGAAATCGTGGGATGGGGGGGGGGGGTGTGGAAACTCGAGAGTTGTTACAAGTTCGGTCCCCTTTAGCTGATTTAGTAACCCGGAGTTTATTCTTTGTTGTTGTTTTATTTCTTCGTTAAACTGGGTAATTATTTCAGTGGACGCGCGTTACAAGAGGTCTTATGTTCTTCCTAAGGACCAGGGTACATCTTAACAAACTTTATAACATAAAATATCTTATCATTATTAATTACACAGTTTAAACCTAAAATTTGAACAGCATAAAAAGATAATCTTAAACTACTTAAAGTTACCACCAAATATGATAAACCAGAGCAAAATAATGTGGATATTTCCACAAAAAGCATATAATATAAATGACAAAAGCTAAAAAATTTGTATTTCAAACAAATAAATTACATTAATATATATACAGACACCTGTCTGGAAGGAGAATTTTATTTGTGTAAAGTTATTGAATTCAATTCCAAGTTATGAGCCCCGAAATAGAAAGGAATGAACGTTCTCTACCTGATTCAATCTTTCTGGGGTTGGAATGTAAGGGCAATATTCCCTGAGAATACGACGAGTCTTGTGAAATATGCCAGTATTTTATAACAGCAAAAAGATTGAAGTGTTCTGGGACAAGAACTGATAAGCATTTGAACAAGGTAAGCACAGATTGTCCTTTTACGTTCACCAACGAGCCTTCCACCAAGCTTTTCTCGATTAGGAAGATGGGGGGTTCTGGACAGGGACTTTAAGCACCTCCCTGCCCGGTTTTACAGTCGTTCCACTGTCACAGTAACATTTGGTTGCATTCCCCGCACTGAACATTCACAATAGTTTAACCTGGGAAGCACACGGGCTGATAGATGATATTTCATATCTTGTACTGACAGCCATCTCCTGACGATTAAAATAAACCCTATATACTGGTGAGGGGCAAATAGTCTTTATAGAAGTTGCCCATTTCAAAGAATTGGTCAGAGTAACGCTAAGGTTTTTTATTGGTCAACATTTTCAAGCTGAGGTTTTTCAAACAAAAAACGAAGTTGGTGGCCTTTCCAGTTTTTGGTTTTGAACAAAATAGCATAGTTAGGTTTTTTGTTTTTGGGCATTCAAGGTTAAAATGGTTCTCTTCATCCGATGATGTTAATTTTAGGCCAGATCTGCGTGCCGAGGTGGAATTGATTGTCATCTACATTGTGGATGCTTGAAACACTGCCGTGTCGTCAGCATAAAGATTGCTGAGTTTTGGGCCATTAGAGATGACTGTCGGTAGGTCATTTATGGTACAATCGGATAGAGAGGACAAGTATTGGCCCTAAGGGATCTCCAAAGTATATTGCTGCAAAGGGGATTAGTTATTCTTCAAACTTTGTTGCCTGTTTTCTATTACCAAGGTATGATTTAAACCAATTCCAGATCCAGACCAATAATACCAATTACACGGAGTTTACTAATGAAGATGGAGTGATTCACTGGGTACGAAGGGCTTTTTAAGGTCTAAAAATATGCCTCCGACTAAGTTACCAGAGTCGATGTTCTTAAGGATATAATACCGGGTAACATCTATCAGTGGTTGTTGATTTGAAATGTTTGGGTCTTTCCATAGAGTAATTGCAATTACAAGGTCTGTAACACAAGACTACGTACTTGTGTATCACATATCCAAAATACTTTTAATCTCACATAAAACTTCTATTCACTTTTAATATGTTTAATTACAAAAGCTCAGTAAGATGAAGCGAGTTTTAAGTTAGCTCATTTTTTGTCATAGGTTCTGGAAATTTCTAGGCATACTGGATTGAGTTAGTTTCATACTTCCATAGCACAAAGTATTGGCTTGAACAACATACATGTACACTTAACCTGACGATTCTAAATAAAGGCAAAGTTCAAAGCGAAGAAAAAGGACGTGCTTTGATGTTGGCCACGACTACCGTCGTAGGTCGGAGCAAAAACAGAAGCGTCGGGAAAGGAACGAGGACGAGGGAAATAACCGAGGAAGGGGGGGGTGGGGGGGGAAGCGTTGGAGTGCTGCGTGGGAAGGGGGGGAGGGACGGGACGGGGGAGGGGCAGGGCGGTGGGAAGAGGGTACATGGAGAGCTGACGGCGGCAGAGGGGGCTCCGAATCGGAGGGAGGCGAGGAAGGGGAATATGCCTCGGGTGGGAGACAGCACGGGGGACGCGGGGAGCGGAAGGGAGGAAGGCATGTGTGGGCGAGGATCAGAGGGGGGCGAGAGGGGAGGGGGAGGGGGAGTGCGGAGGAGGGGAACGCGATTCAGGAACGGCAGATGCAAACTGCGGAGGAGGGTTGGTTGATGAGGAGATGAGAGGGAAGGAGGGGGGGGGGAAGACGTGGGGGGGGGAGAGAAAGGGGGCGTGTTAGATGGAGGGTGGGATGATGGGAGGGTGGGGGGTGGCGGGGAGTTGGGGAGGGTGGAAGGAAACAAGGGGGGGTTGAGGGAGGGGGGGCAATGGGCTTTCCGGCGTATTATGGTTGCCAGACTGCTCCCCCGTTCTTATTGACCCGAGCCGTTGGCGATTTGCGTCCGGCGAGTTCGGCGAGCGGACTCGCTGGATGCTGGCCTTTCACATTGGCCGGGCTTCTAGCAGCCCCATTGGAATAACAGTACTAGGGGAGGGGCCTCACCACGCCGAGGATCCCGGGAAAACGTAGAGACTGGTGGTACCCTGGCCCCACGGTGAATGGAAAGGGGCGGTATGGCGAGATTCCTGTGGCCCACTCCTGCTCCCCCCGGCCCGGGAACGCGGCCGACTAGCAGGTCGTCGTGGGCTGGGTCACCGGAGATGAGGTCGAAACCTAGGACGAATCGTGGGAGGCGGCGCGGTAAGGAGATCGTAACGAGGGCCTGGCAGGTAAGGTCCGGGGGGGGGGGAGAGAAGGGGGAGTAGGCGGGACGATGGAGGGTGGGAATGGGAGGGAAAGGGGATAGAGGGGGAGGACCTCCCGGATCGCGCCCTGTATACTCCCGTATGAAAGGCTTGCTTGGTGGTGAAAATTGTTTGCTTTATTTTTGTTCTCTTTTCTTTTTAAACGTTTGCTTTTAGTTTTAGTCGTTTATATTATAAATTGTTTTTTTTTAAAACGTTTGAAAGATGCGAATACGGACTAGATTCTACAGTAGTATGAAACAGAACCAGGGGGTCGTGAAACTGTTTATAAATGCCCAAAGACGATATCGATAGCGATAGTAATAGCGCGCACCATTTTGATAAGGCTACCTACACTCAGATTCCGTGATTAGGCGAATGGGAGAAGTTTTGAGTTCAGAATCTAGGTGAAATAGGGGAGAGCATTTTAACTACCCAACGGTGTCGCTTCGCTGCTTCAAGAGAAAGGACTTCAAAGGAAAAGGGCCAGAAGTACAAAACTTAATTTTGGTTACTGTACTTTTCCGTGTAATTGCACTTTGCACTTTGTAGATATTGAAGAAACCGGTTATAAATCATTGGTATGTGTTAAGCAAAGGTTTTTCATCTCCAAATATTTTATTCAAACGTGCTTTAACTTTTAAGAACTACGTGTTGGACCATCTATGGATGTGGGTATTGACTGTTGGTATTAGTCTTATTAGTTTTGTAAACCGTATGAAATAATTATAAGGCCCCAATGTCACCTGTGTGGACAGCGTTACCATTATTCAGGATTCAATCCCCCCACCTGTCTATAAAGGTAGATTTTACATTTTTATACGTGACGTACCTTTACCAGTAACCATCTAGTTTTGCCACTGCACAATCCTATTGACAGTAGAAACGCCACAGTGTTAAAGGAATTTATTGGCATTACATTATCGGCACAATATAATGGAAATGCCCTAAAATCCGACCGTATCATGTATGGTTTTAGGTCATTGGAGTATCCTTGCGAAAAATAATCCAGGTTATTCCGACAAATGTCACGACTTTACAACAAGTCCATGGGAAAGCTGCCATTCTTTATTCCGTGTGTTATATTTACAACGCTGCATACCGCTGCAATACCGAAACAGACGCCAGAGCGATATATTCACGGACTAGGGGTGTGCCAAAGTTTAATTGCTGTGCGCCCATCACAACCAGCTATCACCCGGTAAAAAAAAGTACAGGTTGTCCTAGATCAGCGCGACGAATCGAGTATAATAGACTCCTATGCAGTATGTATGGCAACGCTACACGTATGCAAATCATGGCGAGTTTTCCCGCGCATGTCGAGTTTCCACGAGCGTTGTGTATCGAATTTTCCTCGCCATTATGTCGAGTGTGCAGCGTTATATGTCGAGTTACAGCGCTATCTGTCCGTTTGCCCTCTATACATCGAGTTCTTGTGCTCTATATATGGTGAGTTTGACATAAATCATGTCCAATTTTACGCTCCACGTATCAAAATCATGGCGAGTTTCCCGCGCATGTCGAGTTTCACGCGCTGTGTCGTGTATAGAGTTTTCCTCGCCATATGTCGAGGTTGCAGCGTATATGGTCGAGTTTTACAGCGCATATTGTCCAGTTTGACCTCTTACATCGAGTTTTGATATCTATATGGTGAGTTTGAATTAAATCATGTCGTTTACATAATCTCGAATGATTTTTCTTCAACATGAGGAAAACTCGACATGATTTTTTGGTGGTATGTGTAAAAAAAATCGGTGAGTTTGCGCATGTTGAGAAAAAAATCATGTCGAGTTTGTCATGGTGATGAAAAAAAGTCATGTCGAGTTTGCTCAGGTTGAGAAAAAAATAATGTCGGTTTGCTCATTGAGAAAAAAATCAGGTCAGTTTGCACATGTTGAAAAAAAATCATGTCCAGTTTTTTAAACCGGCATGATTATTAGTCTGGACCATGATTTATTCGGGGACAGATTATGATGAAACTCGGCACATAGAGTTCAAACTGGATAGGCAAGCGCTGTAAAACTCGGACATTTATAGAGCGGGTGGATAAACTCGAATACAGAGCATATGAAACTCGCCATGAGTTGATACGTGGAGACGTTGCCATAGTATGAAGTGTTGTGTAGGCATGATGTATTATACCTTTTATTATCGTGTCCAAACACGTGGTTCTCCAATATGAGAACGAGATAGGATAAGATAAGAGATAAGACGGAAACCACAACGGACTTCCACCATCCGATTTAATCTGTTTAGCCATTCACCCGCACAAAAAAGAAGGATTCAACCGGGCCACCCTTGATCATAATCCCTCTGCCCGCAATAGATGATTGGCGCCAGCACTCACTACTGTAGAATATTTTGAAAACTCATGTCCGAACATGAATTAGATTGGTTCCATTTCTCAAAAAGTGCTTCCTTCCACATGACGAAGGATTTGGAAGTGAAAAGAAGGGGTGAGTGTTTTTTTAGATGAAAATTTTTATGATAATTCCAAATTTTCTGTCCCCAAGCTGAATTTGAGAGGAAAGGAAAGGTGCATAATTAGCATAAATTCAAATGGCGCCATTTTAAGTTGTTGTACATTTAGCTCAAGATTTAGGCTTGTAATGACTTCTCTTGCGTCTATACAAATGTTTTCCAGGATTTAAGAATACAATTAGATCATTTTTTAGCATTAGGTCAACTAACAGTTTTGTTTTTTTTTGTTTAATTTGCATAAAAATTCAAAATGGGCTGCCATTTTGAATTTTTGTACAAACTCAATAGATTTAAGGCTGTCCTTCATTTTGTGTCCTATACATATGGCTTTGTTCAGCTGGGTAAAGAATAACTTTAGATCATAGTTATGGTCATGCGCCGTGAGTTGGGTATACAAAATGAGGGTGGCGTGACTTTTTCACAAATATTTGTAAACATTTTTATTGTTATCATAAGAACCAAGTTAGGTATTCAGCTGATTATTTGCATTTTAAAGGATTTATCTAGCGTTGATATGGTAGCAGATTCAATTTTGTGCTATCTTTACTTATTGATTGTCGTAATTTTAAGGTGGTGGTGGTGCAGAAGAGGGTGGTGCCCTAGGATGAGGTGCCTACGGAGGAGGCCTGTGTAAAGCTGGGATTTTGATATTAGGGGCCTTTTGCATTTTTTTTTTTGTTTTATATTTGTAACCCTGCCATGTATTAGGCATAAAAAACATCTCATTGTTTGTATTTATGTGGCATTCCTTTTGACTCATACAAACAGTTTAAAGCTATGATGTTAATTAAAGGTATAACCAATTAGGACTGCCCAAACTTTTGTCTTTTTACATCAAAAATTTCACTTTTCCACCTTATTATGACAATTTGTGACACCCTGTATATGCAACATAAAAGTTGCATATGTGTCTTCCTTACATTTTAGCTTACAACAATATATAGTTTTATAGATATCTCAAAAAAATGATGATTCTCTCATTTAAGTGTGAAAACGTGTAATATTTGGTAGTTTCAAGCATTGTAACACAATTTGCTCCAAAAACTCATGGTGCATGCCTTATAGCATTCGGTATATTGACAGTTAATTTCATAAAAATTCAAAAATGGCAGCCGTTTTAAATTTATGCAGATTAATTGTCAATATATGGCATAATACATAACCTGATTGGTCTAGTTGTGTTCTTGACCCTGAAACAATGTAAGCCACAAGAATGAAGTCTGTACAAGCTTAATCTTGAGTTATGTACAAAAAATATTAAAAATTGGCGGCCAATTGAGTTTATGAAAATAGGACAACAACTTCCCCCCCTAAAAATTAGGCTTTGGGAGACCGGAAGAAGGATTTGAATCAGCATAATAAGTTGCCATAGAGAAACACTGTTTCAATTGCCTTTACTCAAAATGCCTCGACGAGGTTGCTTTTGAAAAATGGAACCAGTCTTAAAGTGTAAAAGTATATTGCATATTACAAACATGTTCCGGCTTGTCTCCAGTATGTATTTGTTGTTGTTCTCGTTATATAATCAGATAATGTAATCGTTATTGTGTTCAGCTTTACTGCCCAGGACTGCCCCAGTGTGAAAAAATTAAAGGAAGAAAGTTTGCCTTTAAAATTTGAACGGGGGGTCTTGGATTTCTTTGGGCACCATGCTCGTTCCAGGGTTCTGACGTGACCCCAAAGGACCAATTTTAAGTTAAATATGCCCGACCCTAATTGGACCAATGTGGTGAATGAAACTTATACAGTTTTCAGTGAAAAATATACACCTAAAATGGCACAGCAGTAATATGAACATCCAAGAAAGTTTACTGTGCTATTTTATCATATTGTTTTTGCTGTTGGCCTATTCTATGATGAACAAATACAAATTTATTGAAAAGATTGGAGGTTAATTTGCAGTGAATTATACCCTTGTGGGATAATCTTCAATACATGCAAAAGCTACACATTTTTAAAATATCCAATTAAAAAAAAGGGCCTGTCCTACGCAAGAAAAAGTACACATTTAGGGTTATTTTGCTGATAGTTAGGTTAATTTTCTCATTGTATAAATTGAACCAGTCACAATCACAACTGAATTTGTTACCCCCAGTGGGACTATAACTTGAGTAATTTAATTGATTACCCTTAGCGCGGTAGTACCGCATTTGCAGCTAGTCCCTCTTTGCATGGGTTCCCGACCAAAACCCAAAATGTAGGCGGTGTTCAGGTGAATGGCGGGGGCCCCACCATCTGATGAATGGATGCATCATTATTTCCTGACGAGTATGAATTCAGAAGAAAAGGGATATGACATGGTGCAACACTGTTGGGAATTTTAAAACTGCATTCACTACTGCTGTATTCGAGTGAAAAGGGGCATGAAATATCTGCGAATTTTAAAAAGGACTCATTTGTCTTTGATCTGCGTTCTTTTAGCAGTTAAGGCAGGATTTCGAATTTCACAATACGATTCCGAAAATCTGTTAGGTATTTCCTTGCTAGGTTTCATCTTGAATAACTTGTTACCCTGTAAGTTTTGCATCTTTATAGTTTTGCATTATTTGTAGTTATTTGCACTGTATTCAGCTTTTTAAAGCGGCATGAACATTTTCGACCTAGGTGAAGCGAATTGATTGTGACGATTTCCTGATGGCAGCGTAATAATAATAGGCAACAGCGCTGTGATCTTCATGAAATGGCGCTTTATAAAAGCCAGTATATTATTATTATTATTATTATATTTTAATTTCTAACGAATTCCAAAGAATACATCAGTCAGAAAAAAGTTCTTTTGTTCTTGGTTAAATTGAGATCATTACATGTCTTGTCTGAGAGTCATGGATGTCAGAGCGTTTTAAAA
Organism: Ophioderma brevispina; assembly: GCA_023653785.1. Taxonomy (NCBI): domain Eukaryota; kingdom Metazoa; phylum Echinodermata; class Ophiuroidea; order Amphilepidida; family Ophiodermatidae; genus Ophioderma; species Ophioderma brevispina. The sequence goes on along the minus strand of JAMKCH010077717.1, from coordinate 5,527 downwards.
GATAGTTATCAAATCTTTAAGCAATTCCTTTCTTAATAAACACACCTAGTTGAAGAGAGAACATTTCTTCAAAAATAAGAACATTGTATTTTGCAAATAAAGGTTGGGAATGGCTTCTGTAATGACTGTTAGAAATTGTTCTTATTGCCCATTTTTGAAGTTTATTTAAGTAGGCACCACATGTATTCCCCATATGAGTATTCCATAATGAGATAAGGCAAAGTGAAAGTACAATAAAGAGTGTGTAATACATGATCCGGAATAACATGTTTTAGTTGTTCATGATTCCAATATTTCTCGACGTTTTGGAAACGCAATCGGTATGATGTCTCCAGGGAAGATTTTCATCTATTAAAACACCTAGAAATTTGGTATATTTCACTCTTTCCAATATTGTATTATCTAATTTGACAGTCAAATCTGGTTTGAACCATTGCTTACTTCATTCAATTCAGCATTCACAACACTTATATTACAATTGATATTTTCATGCGAGTAGAGAATTGTGGTATCATCAGCAAATAATACAAAATCAAGAACGTGAGAAGCATTGGTTATATCATTAAACATATAGTATGAAAAGAAGTAGACCCAATATCGATCCTTGCGGAACACCAAACACCAAACAATATTCTTAAATTCTGAATCGTACGAATAATAAGAAACGGTATCGAAAGCTTTCATCTAAGAATATTCCAATGGTTGTTTCATTTCTTTCAACTGCAGTATTTATTTTATCCACCAATTCAATAATGGCCATATAGGTACAATGATTGGACCGAAAACCAAATTGCCTGTCATTAAGGATTTCATGTGTGTTTATATAGTCAATACATCTATCAAATACAAGTCTTTCTAGTATTTTCGAAAAACATGATAAAAGAGACACCGGGCAATACTTTCAGAACAATTCAACGTCTTGTTTCTTATAAACTGCTATTACCTTAGCTATTTTAGGCTTTTCGGGAACGACAATACAATACAATACAATACAAACGGCATTTGATATAGCGCCTTCTCAAAACAAGGTCAAAGCGCTTTACAAAATAAAGAGTAATTACTATTTAGCCTAAAACATGGTTCATCTTTTTACAATACCTGTTGTATTACTATGAGATAAGTACTTAACATCAAACTATAAAATAAAGAAAACAGCTGCATAATTAAATATCATGTGAGGCAATAACAAAAAACACATTTAAGCACACAATCAACTCTTAGGAAATAGATGAAATTTTAGAGCTTTCTTAAAAGTAACAATCGACCCCAGTCGATATAGATAAATTAAATATTCTTGTAAGCGGTGTAACTATTTCTTCAACAATTTTCTTTATTATGTAATTACCAATGTTATCATTACCAGCACTCTTGTTTTGATTGAATTTCTCAATTATCTTACTAATATCCATTTCAATAATTGGTTTCATGTGCATACTACAATGTTTTGAGTCTTTAAGGTAATCAAAAGAGTTTTTACCAGTATTTTTATATTGGATGCAAGCTTGGGACCAATATTTACAAAGAAATAATTGAAATAATTTGCCATTGCCGTCCTTTAACTTGCTCTGTATAGAGTGTTTTTCCCTCGACCAAGAATATTATTTATCGTTTTCCACGTTTGTTTCATATTATTTTGCTATGTTCAAATTTAAGAAAAAAGTGTTTCCTCTTTGCTAAGCATATTTAGCTTATTTCTGTATGTTTTAAATTGTTGAAGTCTTACTATGCTTGGGAGTGTACATATTGGTTATATAACTGTTTTTTTCTTATTGATACTTAAAAAAACTCTTGTAATCCAGGGCGATATCGGTTTTTCTTTTTGTTACTACTGTAAAGTAGAACACATTCATTGTACAGTGCAATAAATTTATTATAATCCACATCTGCACTATTGTTAATTGAGGATTTCCTGCCATTCAACATCTGCTAACCTCTGTTTAAATTTCGAAATATTGTTATTACTGTGAATTCTCTTATATATGAGCCTCTCAGTCTTATCAGGTGGCTGAGCGAAATTAAATTGTTAAGATTGTTGGCATATGATGGGTTATATCAGTAATCAATATTGTTGATTTAATAATATTTTCATCATTCGTCAAAATATTGTCAATAATTGTCGCAGTAGTTTCAGTAATTTTTGTTGGTTTATATATTGTAGGTAGTAATGAATAGGAATAAATAAGTTCATTTCAAGATAATCGTGGGTATCGACTTTTAGAAGATCAATGTTGAAATCGCCCATTATGTAGACTTGCTTTTTCTCAATGTTTACTTTATTGAGAACATGATCAATATTGGCTATAAAGTTCTCGATAGCGGTATGTGCTCTATAAACAGTTCCGACGACTACAACCTTCTTAGCATTGTTACATTCAATTTCAATAAAGCAATTTATTAACTGTACTATACTATAGACCTTCTGTGGGTTTTTGCCTTTTTTAAAATATTTGCACTTCTCACAGACATGTACATGTAGAAGAACAGTGCACGTTGAACATGATCTATGTAATAAAATAAGATATTGTTCATTACGTTCATATACAAAGAGTAATTAATGCCGCCTTCAATAATATTTTGAGTTTTTGAGAGAAAGAGCAGGAGAGATTGTATGTAGGAGCTAGAGAAAGGTAAATATAAATCAAAAAACAACGAAACTCGAATGTCGCATGTTTTCATCTATGCCCATGTTTGTTACTCCCTTGCTCTTTTGTAAGCCTTAATAAGAATCCGATAAATACCTCTTTAGACGAGGGGAAAGGCATTTATTACTGTTTGAATTACACACCTTCAGCGTGATTTCATACAAGTGAGTGTGATTTCATTCAAGTGAAAACACAGAAGATGCTTATAGCGATTCATCGACTTTATTCCTAAGCTGCATTATTCCGAAGGTGTTTATTCCGAATTGAGCAAGAGCTTCGTTATTCCGAAGGTGTGTTATTCCGAATTGACCAAGAACTTCGTTATTCCGAAGGTGTGTTATTCCGAATTAAGCATGAGCCGCGTTATTCCGAATTGAGCAAGAGCTGCGTTATTCCGAATCGAGCAAGAACTGCGTTATTCCGAAGGTGTGTTATTCCGAATCGAGCAAGAGCTACGTTATTCCGAATTATGCAAGAGCTGCGTAATTCCGAATCGAGCAAGAACTGCGTTATTCCGAAGGTGTGTTATTCCGAATTGAGCAAGAGCTGCGTTATTCCGAATTGAGCAAGAGCTGCGTTATTCCGAATTGAGCAAGAGCTGCGTTATTCCGAATCCATCAAGAACTGCGTTATTCCGAATTGAGCAAGAGCTGCGTTATTCGGAATTGAGCAAGAGCTGCGTTTTTCCGAATCCAGCAAAAGCTTGTGTTATTCCGATCCAGCAAAGCTGCGTTATTCAGAAATCCAGAACACAGCTGCGTTATTCGCATCCAGCAAGAGCTGCGTTCTTCCGACTGAGAACAGGTACGTTAATTTTGTGAAAATTGCGGTTTAATGATAGAGAAATAGTGCGGGGTAAGGCGAGCGAGTAAGTGTCTGATTAAGGGGGTGATTGAGTGGGTGATTGCTGGGGTGTAGGCCTATGTGTAGGTGAGTGGGGTGCCAGCGTGAATAATTAATCAACAGCGATTGATTTACATTTTGGTGCACTTGCACTTAAGAAATTTTATTCTGTTACGCTAATATTCCGATTTTTTTCACGGGAAAAATAGGGAAATGTTCCGTAAAGCACACCTTAATTCTTTTTCCGGTGATATAGGACCGTATTCAATAGCCAGCCTGTGGTTGAACAGTAGACAGCATTCCATACTACATACATTCACCTGTCATCGATCCATGTTTAGGATTGCACAGGGATCATTGACAGGTGAATTGTAGTCCTGGAATGTATGATCTTGTCACCAACATGTCTGGTTTCTGACGTCATATTGAAGACGGTCTATAATAGTGATTAATGCTTAGTCCAACGGCCCCCACCAAACAAAAAACCTACATATAGGTCACACATGTTTGGGTCAAACCTAATATATGAGTTCCAGACTTAGATCTAGCCAGGAAATGATCCCTAAATGCCCTCTTACTCATATCATTTGAATCATTTTTTATACCTGCTTTAGAGAAAAAAACAACGTTAAAACCCAATGTTATTTCTGAGATGAAACACGTTTAACCCTAGTCTTAGGGGGGGTGCAACCCCGTTAAGGTTTTTTAGGTACAGTGTGTCCCAATAAAAAAAAAGAACCCTATAAAAAGTGCCCTCTTTTTCAGTTTCAAAAAATCTACCTTTTTTCAAAATTTTGCCATTTTTGAAAAGTGTGATTCGTTAGCTTTCCAAAACCCAACAAACAAAACAAAAACAAAACAAAAACAACAAACAACAAACAAAACAACAAACAAACAAAACAAACAAATACAAAAAAAACCAGCAAATCTTCTCAATCGAACATGTGGTTATGGATTATGTATCATTGGCCATACGAGTCATAACTACCAGAATTTCTCCTAGGAGAAATTAATTTCACCTAGGAGAAATTCCAGCCAACAATAGCGCTTCTAATCTTAATGTCTCCTAGGTCAAAAGAAATAGCCAATCCAACTCCCCGTTGTTAATATGCGTTAATCAAATTTCTCCTAGGTAAAAGGGATACCTAAGGTGCGAAGAATTCATAACTACCCGAATTTCTGCGAGGAAGATTAATAATTCTCCTAGGAAAAATTCAACCAAAAGGAGCGCTCTCATTGCCTGCAATTTCTCTCTATGAGCAATTCGCAAAGGAGCGCTCTCATGGCTGAATTTCTCCTAGGAGCAATTCGAATCCAAGGATCGACTCTCATTGGCTGTAATTCTCCTAGGAGAACTTCAAGTCAAAGAGCGATCTCATTGTCTGGAATTTCCTCCTAGGATAAATTAAGTTTCTCCTAGTAGAATTCCGCCAATTGAGATCGCTCTCATTTGCTGAAATTTCTCCTAGGAAATTGTTATTCTTGCATGGATAAATAAACACTTATGACCGAGCGGCCAGAATTTGATTCTCCTAGGAGAAATTGCAATTTCTCCTAGCTGAACTTAAATTTCACAGTAAGAAATTCAATTTCTCCTAGGAGAAATTAATTTCTCCTAGGGAAATTATAAATTTCTTCTGGGAGATAATTTATCCAATCAGATTTAATCTTTTAGAAATTAGATCTATAAGGAGCGCTGTCATTGGCTGGAATTTCTCCTAGGTGAAATTTAATTTCTCCTAGGAGAAATTGAATTTCTCCTAGGAGAAATTCTGGTAGTTATGACTCGTATGGCCAATGATAATTATGGCCAATTTTAAAAAGGTACCACTTTTTCATTTTGTCCAGGGACAAAGGGTAGTGGGGTTTGGTGAACGGCACGACAGCAAGTTCAAAGCAAAGCTAGCTGCAAGATGAACATCTAGGAAATTGCCTTATAACCCAACATTCATTTTCAGGACTACCACTCTTTCCAAAAAAGAGATTATGACTTATATCATAAAAAATAAGATCAAATTAATAAAGAAAGACCTAAGGGAACA
>JAMKCH010077715.1:0-14607 GCA_023653785.1 Ophioderma brevispina | reverse complement strand
GTTTATTAGCCTATTTTCCAGTTGACAGTGACAGTCCATCATAGTCCGGAGTACAGATTCTCCATATAGTGGACATGTCATAGTTTGTCACAGTCTCCCAACCTTTTTCGCCATTGTGTACCGTGTTTCGGTTTCCCTGATTTCAGTGGGCCTCTGCATTAATCCAGCTAAAAGCTACAGCACTTTTGGACTTTATATTTAGTCAACCTCCGAGCTTCGGGAGTCTTAAGGAGCTGGTTTTCTTCAATAAGGACAATCTTCGTGGACACGGCCCACTATTGGAAATTAAGTTTTGCGCTGGAATATTCGCCAGGCCTCCTTGCAAGTTTGCATCTTAATGTGATCTTGGCCTGCAGCCCGCGTCGCGGCACACACCAGTGTACGTTTAGTAGTTCATTATTTTAATTAACAACTTTATTTAGATAAATCTTTTGATTATTGATAACTAATCGATGTTTGAATGAATTGATTTAAGACACCCAATTAAATAAATAACTTGTGTTTAAAATTTGTAAATTCCCCCCCCCAAAAAAGGTTTTTTCACTTTTTTATTTTTTTTATTTTTTTTATTTTTTTTAATAATATTTATTTTTAAGGTGGTTTTGGCCTTGGTCAAGGTGAGCGTAACATACTAAATCATCATATTATTACTTAAGACAGTGTATTCGGCTTATTCAATTCAAGTGGATCTAATCTATGTTATGTGATCAAGCAAAATGATTCGGAATTTGCAAATAGTAGGTAGCAGTGTCAATATAACACCGGGTTTCGACCAAACTTGTGGAACCTTCTTCCTGGAATCTCCTCATGTCTCTTTAAATCGACCCACGGACCTTTGACCCCATCTTGTCCACCTTGGGTTCAGTGGTTCTGTCGTTCCAGATGTTTTCGCGCAATCGGACCAAACGTTTTTGCACCAGTATCATCACTAGTGCCAGAACCACGTATCAATCTTGGGGGGGGGGCCCCCCGGGGGGAAAAGCAATTTTTCATCGCTTATATTATCTCGATTTTACCCCGCTAATATGGTTAGAGTTTTGCAGCTCTGCCTAATCCATTTTGAACTCTATGTGCCGAGTTTTTTGCCATAATCATGTCCAGAATAAATCATGTCCAGAATAAATCAGCCGATTTTAAAAAACTGGACAGGATTTTCTTCAACATGTGCAAACTGGACATGATTTTTTTTCTCAACAATTACAAACTCGCATGATTTTTTTTCTCAACAGAGCAAACTCGACATGATTTTTTTTCTCAACAGGAGCAAACTCGACATGATTTGTTTCTCAACATGAGCAAACTTCGACATATTTTTTTACCCATACCCCACAAACTCATGGTCGAAGTGTTTTTCCCCTCATTTGAGAAAACACTCATGTAGATTTTTTTGAAACTGGAACATGATTTTATGTCAAACTCACCATATAGGAGCACAACTCGATCTATAGAGGGCAACTGGACATATAGCGCTGTAAACTCGACATATCACGCCTGCACACTCGACTATGGCGAGGAAAACTCGATACCCAGCGCGTGAACCTCGACATGCGCAAGAAACTCGCCATGATTTGATAGGGGGAGTGCGTAAACTGTACAGATTTATGTCAAACGCCAATATAAGAGAGCACAACTCGATGTTTAGAGGGCAACTGTACAATATCGCTGGTAAACTCAACATATAACCCTGCACACTCGACATATGCGAGGAAAACTCGATAACCACAGCGCGTGAAACTCGACATGCGCGGGAAAACCGCCATGATTTGATACGTGGGGAAAAGCCCGGGGGGGGTGTCCTACATCACCCCCTTTATGCACACGACATTAAGTACCTTTCTGTGACATGGGCCCTTCAAAATGTGCAGGTCCTATCGCTGCGAGTAGGGCTGGGCGGTAATATTAGAAGCATCTTGAAAAAGCTCGGTCGTTTAGAGAGATTGTCCCTGTTTTTGACCCCAAGAATGCACCTTTAATCGGCCCACGTGGCCTTTAACTCAAATCTGTGAGGACCCCTATATGGGTCTTGTGAGAGTTATTGACCCTCGGTCTTTTTAAATATAAAGAGTGGTTAGACCTGCCCCTTTTCAACCCCCTGAATGACTCTTGATCAAACCAATCGTTTCACAACGAAGCTGAAAAGCAACGTCTTGATGGGGAGGAAAGGAGAAACAAACTAAACAGCACAAGCAGAAAAATACGGGCATAGGTTAACTAAACACTCAACAGAAACGTAATGCTCCGTTTTTTCATGGCATAGTAAAGGAGAACTGCGTCCAAATGTACAAGCTCTAAGAGCCGTGTCTAGCACACGTCTGGTAATAAACAGCTCAAATAACAAGAATCCCACCGCGCCCCTAAGGGCAACCGGCTGGTTCAAGAAAAAACTCACAAATACAGACTTATAACAGTGTGAGTAAAACAAAAACCTACATGCAGAATAAAATATAATTAAATAGTTAAGAATTATTTTTGCTCATATGTTGCTTATGGTTATAAAGAGAAAGCAGGCGTTCAAAAACGTTACTTGGTGCATTTGGACTTTTAGGAAGAAGTTATGCCTGTTGGGCCGATTGGGTTGAGGCCAAAACAAGATGCTCGTTTACAATAGAGTAACATGGCCTCAGCATTGATTTAACTAAAAAACATATTAAAATGTTTTACTTAAAACAACCAAATTATTGTTAAACAATAGAAGGTGGGAGAATAATTGAAGTCTTATAAAAAAAAAATATCCCGGAGATTGCAAAAAAATCGAGTGAAAAATGTCCAAGTTCCCAAATATAAAGTCAAGATAGCTCTGTGCAAGACCAAGTTTCTTTGGTTCAAATTCAACAAGATTTCATGGTTTTAACCTACAATGAAACTTGGGAGACAAAGTGAAACCACAGAAGGTTTTGTATTCCTTTGAAAAAACAGTGCGATTTGAATTTAATTTATTTTCCACTCCATCTTTAGTTCTTCTCGCAATTTATGGACGCTATTATATACTGTATTTTCTGCAATAATTATCTTTAGAGAGGTAAAAAAAATCTCTGAGTAATTTCATATGTTCATGACTTGAGACATTGATTGATTTTCAATAACTTACTCTTTGTGAGTGAACATGGTAATTTAAAATTGTGGGAAGATATGTGAACTTATATTAGTTGACACAAATAGAACATCATCAAGCTCCAATATTCAAACTGATATTTTTTGTCCGAGAAGAAATCAATACCCTCTGAAACTGCCTTGTGATTAACTTGTCTTTGCTATAATGAATTATGGTATACTATACTTCGGTGTCAGTCTTTCCGCATTGTCTGGCTAAACTCGGCCAAACTGAATTTTGTATGGTCTCCTCTCCGCGAAATTGGACATATTTTTCTGAACCCAATACACGAAAGACACACAGAAAAAAATCTGCTGATAAAGGCTTTTATCCCTGTAACAACCAAAGCAAACATTCAAGCAAAAATAGACGTTAAACCCTGTGAAGAAAAAATCTTGTCCTGAATGTAGGGTTTTATTGACTCACACTGTATAGTTTCATGTCAAGGTAAAAATATACTCTACCGTCATTATATACGGCACCCCATGATCCAGAGATTCTAAGGTAGCACTAGCGTCTGCTACTTCAATCGCCTTATAAATCCGTTGGCCGAAGTTTGCTTGGCCGTCTTTCACTAACCATTGCATCGAAAGCGATTCAACCCGGGGCTAGGTTCTTATAGGCAACATTAAACACATACGCGAATTTTATTATTTTTTTATTAGTAATCGTGTGTTTAGTAAAGTACACTCTTGGCGAATTTAATGTCTCAAAAGTGCGTATTTTTGTCATAAGGAGAAACGAATTGTAATTAAAATCGGGATCCCGATTGTGTAATTTAACGGGAGGATTGGAAACGGTCAATTCCTGTCCGTCTAAGTGTGAAATCGTGCACCACAAGAGACCTCTACCTTAACTTGCCGAACAACTAATACATGAGCGTAGACACGTACATATTGCTATGTCCCGGGCTATTTCCATATTGGAAGGACGTTAACAGCAGCCACGACTTATTATCGGTATCCTATATAATGATCTTGATTACAAAGTTCCGTCTTTTGGCGATATATAAATAAACAATTCCGCTTTACCATCACAGGTATAGTTAATAGCTATTTACCATATTCAGCTACAATCTATTTCTTTGTTAACTTGGGGCGTTCTTCAAAATGTGCTGTTATTGCTGGGCGGTGGCAGCCAATGGCCCAATTTTAGACGTCTTCGGTGAACACCGAACTCAAAGTTGACGAAAATTGCTGATTTTGTGATGATGTTATAATTGCATTATTTTAATATTCCAAAAAACCTTTGAGCTGATCATCAGATCATCATATACATTGTGTAATATTTAAAATTAATTTTTTAATATGAATAGCGGACGAGGTCGAGGTCGTATGTAGGTCCATGACCACAATACCCGGCCCGATCAAAGCGCCTAAATCAGCCCTTGTGATTGTATCTGTATTAGCGTAATCTCATTTTGCCATGTAGTTTTGTGCAGTTTGCTACATTGATAGAGGATTGGCCGTCATCGGTCTGGTTACGTTGTGAGAGCGACTACAGTCAAAAGTTTAATTAAACGTGTAAGGCTAGACGAGGTTAAAAATAGTTCTATCAATTTTGTTTCGTCGGTCATATCAACTTAAAAAATATCCCTGAAGGTGTGTCACAAAAGGTGGATTTACCTGAATCCATCGACTTTAAGCTTCTTGAAGTTATCCTCAAACTCCAGCAATAATAAAAAACGCCGCCGATCTATATTAAACAAAAACAAAAAACAAATTGGATTTTACTTAGAAGCACCTCTGCGAGTTTAAAACCGCGTATCCGGACTTGGGCTACTTCTAGGCCATATTTGCTTCACTGTTCCATGTTTTGGGTGTTTCCATAAGGATACCCACTCTTTCTGACACAACATGACCACTTTTTTCTGACCCACATTTTTCCATCCATTCCACGATTTTAACCACCTTGTAACTTGATAAAGGTATCCACGACTAGAATGCATCAAACTTTCTTATGAGAATAAACGAATATTACCGATCGTAATATCACTGAATTTCACAATCTAGAAATACTTAGAAGGCTCTTTTCACGATTACTATATTCGTTCTTGAAAAAAAATTGGCGCGCTCGAAGAGATGATACGTACCAATCTATAGCTCGGGTCCCTCCAACGAATCCAGTAAGTGCCAGTTAGCCCCAGAATTTTTTTTTAATACAATAACTAGTCACGTACGTACCTAACAATTAATAATATTTATATCAGGGGAGCTGGGAGGGAAGATTTTCTTTTGGACATCTTCTATTGCCAACACGTCGGGAAATTTGGAAATTTTACAAGACTGTTATAAATAGCCATCAATAGATATACATGCGGGAGGACGGTCATTTTCTGTCATAAACTGTGCCGAAAAACTGTTTTACTGCCAAAGTCATTACCTATAAACGATTGCTATTTTTTAAACTTCACACAAAAACATCCGATGACCTGTAACAAATCGGGGTCTTGGAAGGGCAATTTGAGCAAGATATGTTTGACCTACGAGTCTGCTCCTTCAACACACACATGTCCGTGTACCCTGCTGACCTTAGGGATGCCATGTAATATTTATAATTTGGTTATGTACCGCGATTACAACCCGTCGAGACAAAATTCTAGGCAAAATAAACATTAAAGAACAAATCAATAAGTAAAAAATAATTAAAATAATAAACACTCGAAAAAAAAACCAAAACAAACAAAACAACCAGGAAACAAAAAATCAGATACAAAAAAATCGCAGAAAAATCTCAGGAATAAATTAGTACGAGATTAAAAAAAGAACCCATCACACCCATTCAAATGATAAATCAAAAGTAAAAAAGAACAAATCATTCAAAAACATTCCCCTAATATTGGACATTTTTTTTTAATCCAATTTTAAAAATCAGACAAATTGAAAAAAAAATGCAAATGAAAAAAAATGCAAATAATAATAACCGGTGAACAAATCCATGAAATCATAAATGAAAAAAAATAAATCATAAGACACACAGCACGTATATCCACCCACAATTATTAAACAATAATTAAAGCTTGAATGCCTTTTAAAAAACTTTGGTTTTAAATAGAACATCATCAGCTTCATTAAGATGAAACCCTTAACTAAATGTTTAAACTTGATTGTTTTTTTTAGGGTATGGGCTTTCTCTAAGATAAGACATTATTATTAATTAGCTTGTGAGAACATTTAGGGTGAATTGCTGTCTCTAGACTAATACATATTATTACCGATTGTGGAGACTTTTTTTTAAAAACGTCGCCAAAGGGGGAAAACTCTCCCTAAGTTTAAAAACTCTCCATAAGGAACTGTGTATCCGTACACACACACATACACACAAGCCCCCCCACACACACCCACACAGCAACATTGAAAATCCATCAAGAAATGAATTCCTCATTTCTTACAACAATTTTATCGCTCCAACAACTAGGGCTAATCCAAACTAATTGTGATACATATTTATAGAACAGATCCGAGCCTACCGCTTGTAAACATTCTCTCCTAAGCTGATATGCCTTCCGAGGATGGATTTAAAGGTCGTCGGTAAAGCCGCCCGATCTAATCTAAGAAATCCCCTTGGTTGTAGCAGCTGAAAAGATATAGCAATTTGATCACTTCCACGTAACTTGACACCATGCTGCCGATGGTGGTTAAAAGGTCGTCGGTAAAAGCCCGATCTAATATAAGAATCCTGGTTGTAGCAGCTGCGAAAGATAAGAGCAACTGGATCAGTCCATGTAAGCTTTGACACCATGCTGCTGATGCTGATTTAAAGGTCTGCGGTAAAACCCTGATCTATATAAGAATCCCCTTGGTTGTAGCATCTACAGTCTTGTTCAAACCGTGCAAAAATTTTACAATTTTATCCCGACCATAGATGATTAGTCTGCGAGTTTCCCCATCATCAACGAGACAAGGATGCTGAAAGCTCCGAGCAGTTGGCACCGATCATGTACATCAAGATTCCAGCATGTATAATTGGCGACGCCACTTGTTAGTAGTCCCCTATTAGTCGCCGACTTGAACGACGGGGCACAAGTTGTGACTGTCGCTGGTCAAGACTGCTGTGTCGATTGGTCGCCGAGTTGTTGACGCGCAAGAAAGGTCCCGTCACATGAAGAAACCGCGACGGGCGACACACCTCTTCCCAACTACACACGACCGCAATTTATTTCCAAATCGGCTGCAGTCTTGTTCAAATTACAAGACAAAGATGCTCAATCGTGCCGAGCATTAGGGCGATCAAAGCATGTCACTTTTCAGATTCTCATCATTTTCATTCGCAGACCTTACCAGGTTTCTCCTTCCATGTAGATGACGATTTACAACATGGAATTGTATATCCCTACTGGTTTATGTGTCTTGAATGTGGAAATAACACTAACTAAAACTAAACTAACAAGTTGCTGTCAAGACTGCATGGTCGGCGACTTCATCCTTCTGTAGTCGCCTAGTTTAGTCGCCGATTCAACATACCAGTTTGGCTGTATTTTCTCTTCCTTCCTTGGAGCAGACGCATTGCCGACCACTTTCCACCTGCATGCACCCACCCACTCACGATTCCACCAACTTTATCGCTACCGCTTCCAACCCGTTCATGTGTTCAAGCCGACCTTCCCGATTCCAAAACCCCGCCACGATTTTTTAAGCTGCCAGAAAAAATCGTGCGGTTTTTTTTTCAAATTTGCCAGTGCTCCCGAACCATACAAGACTACAGAAGACTGTACAGGACCAGTCCCAAACTACTCCTGAAAAAGGAAATTGCCACGATTTTCGTAAAAATGGATAATCGTCACCAGTCTTGAGAAGCAGTCTGGAACGTTTTTTCCATTAAATGATGGGTATACTACAGACGACTGCACAGAACAGTCACAGACCTTGCCAGAACTAAACCCACGAAAAGAAAAACTGCGCACGATTTTTCGAATATTGGCCAATCGGCACCATTCTGGAGCAGTCTGGAATTTGTTTCTTCTTCTAAGCAAAAAATCGCGGGGGTGTTGAAGACGAGCCTTTAACTTGCAAAGTTTACAAATTTTTATCAGGGTTGATTTCGCGAGTTTCCCCCGTCGTCAACGAGACACGGGATGCTGAAAGCCTAAGCAGTAGGCGATAGCAAGCATGACATCAACAATATCAAAGCATGTTTAATTGAGGACGCCACTTGTTTCGTCCCATCAGTCACTGACCTTGAAACGACGGCACAGGTTGTAACATGTCGCTGTCAAGACTGCTCGTTGATTGGTTCGCCTTGTTGACCCAGGAGAAAGGTACAGTCATAGAGAAGACAACCCGCGACGCGACCCAACCTCTTCAAAATTACAAAGACCACTTTTTTTTTCAAAAAATCTACTGCAGTCCTTGTTGAACTTACAAATGTACAAGACAGATAGTATGCCTCAAAATCGCCTAGCAGTAGACGACAAGCATCATACAATCATAATCAATCATGGCCTTTCAGTTGTCCCCAATCAGTCGCATACCTTAACACGACAGCACAAGTGTTACATGTTGCTGTTAGAGACTACAAGTCGGCGACTGATCTTCTGTAGTCGCCGATTTAGGTCGCCGATTAACGTGTGCCCAGGGGTTGGCTTGCTCTTCTCTCCCCCTCCCTCTTTAGGAGACTCGCCGACCACTTTCAACTGCACACACACTCATGATGCGCGCAAACTCATCGGCTACGCTTCCAAACCGCTCATGTGTTAATGCCGACGTGCCTCGAGCACACACAAGACTGCAGAAGATACTTTACAGGAAGTCCCAGAACTTGGCAAAACTACACCTGAAAAAGGAAAATTACTCACTATTTTCGAAATTTGGCCAACCCAAACCAGTATTGAGCATTTGGAATTATTTTTCTAGCAAAATCATCGGCTGTGTGACTGAGCTAGGAATGACGAAGTCTGTCCGTGAAGAGACTTGTGATTTTTTGTTAGGTGGTTTTGCCAAGGTTTTAATGGACGTTAGGGAATTGCTTGTTGGGATGTTGGTACTCTCCCTCCCGAAATGGGGGCGTGGTACCCCATCCATCGCTTCAAGATCGTCCTTTACCCTACCTATAATCTGGTTGAAGCTTTATGTTTCCATGCAAAAGAGTGCAAAATATTAATTGACTTGCCTTAAAATATTTGGCAGCAAAACATTTTAGATGGTTTGGTAAAAAAGAGAGGGTGGTCACCAAGCCCACGTAATGACACTGTATAATGTGGTATTTATCATGGTTGAGTTGGTTTTTTCATTTGACCTTTCACCTAAACGGAGAATCCATGATGGGGCATCGTTACGACCTTTATCAAGGGCCATAATGCCACTAATAATTTTAAATCATCTGAGCAAGTTAGTTGACCTTTCCACTATTTTATCTTTGACACAGAAACCACTTAGTTACATTTTAGTGCAATCATGGTGAGGAAAAAGGCAAAACCAAAAATGGTCGCTTTAGGCCCGGCATGAAAGATCATATTGTTTCATATCATTAATTTAAGCCAAATCGATCAATATTGTCATTTTACGTTCATTTATTACGCCATAGATTCAGTATTACCCTTACCACCTAAAAGTCCGTCTGTTCACAAATTCCCACATTTAGGACCAAAAATTGGAATCATTTTCTTATTCCAAAAACTTAACTTTACACCACACACCACCACACACGACACAAGAACCACACACACACCTATATAAATATATTATATATATATATATAACAAAAATATAAGCAGTTGGTCCATAAAATATTGCCGTAAAAACATGAGAGTAAATTCACAGCGGTTTCGGGCATCGCCCTTCTTCTGGTGATGAGGATGAGAAGAGGCGATGCCCAAACCGTTGTGATTGTACTTCTCATGTATTTACGGCATATTTATGACCAACTGTTATAATTTTGTTATGTCATTATTGCCGATGCAGCTTTGATGCTATCAATATTTAATATATATATATATATATTATATATATATAATATATATATATATATATTATATATATATATATATCATTAATATATACATCTATATGCATATATAATCATGCATAGTTCACTCATTGAGTTTGATCACTTTGGTATTCATAAACAATGTGCGCCGTGATGGGATGGGTCAGTGGGCTAACGGTCATGATTCAACTAATTTGTGGATTGCATCAGCTCGGATGCTGCACTGATCAGAACACAAAGTTCGAAACGCTACTGTCTGCAGATTGAGTATTACGCTCCTTTCATGCTGTTGCCACAAAGGTTGCAGTATGTTTAGTTGAGCATCTGCTTTCTACAAACTGTACATAGTGTATGTAGACTTGATGTTTTGAATCAAGGACGTAATAATATTAGCATTTTGCATAGCTAACTCATTGAGTTGAGCACTCTGGTATTCATAACCATTGTTGCGGCGTGATGGGAGGGGTCAGTGGCTTAACGGGTTGTGATTCACTTCATGTGTGGATTGCATTCAGCTCTGGGCTTAATGATGAGAACACAAAGTTCGAAACGGCACTGTCTGCAGATTGAGTGTATTACGCTCTATATATATATAATCGATAGATATATATATTCGATAGTAGATATAGATAGATATAGATAGAGATAGAGCGTATAGATCTATCTATCGGGATCTATGCTATCTATCTATCTAATATCTATCTATCTTCTAATCGATCTATCTATCTATCTATTAATATATCTATCTGCGCCCCACCTAAAAGCGCATATGTACACATCGAAGTTCCTGTTATAATTTAATGCACACTGCGACTATTAATATTACTAAGCCGGTGTGTTCCAACCCCCAGCAATTTGCCAAAGAAAGTACCGATCCAATTAAATAACCTAACTTCACACTTGACGTCCCAATTAGATCCTTATTGGAATATAACGCTGTGTCCAAAAAAAAAACGCAACACTTGGTGGTAGGAGCCATAAGTTTGAACAAATGCACGTGACTACTTTTCTTTGTTGTAAGGTACGATGAGACTGTTAGCTAATAGCCCTGAAAAGTTCATAAAGGAGAGTCAATATTTTTTTAAGATATGACCCAGAAATCAAGTACCTGCAGGACCCATTTAACCAAATTGAGGCCGCTATGAACTACAAATACGGCACTGTACGTTTTGCGCTCAGACCCACCAATATGAATGTCTAAGTCCAACCACAATTTCCTTTTTTAAGGGACAGCATTGCAAAAGTGTTAACAATTATGAATGTCCGTTGTAAAACAGCAAAAACATGCATTTAACACAATGAAAATATCAAGAGAAGTCTGATCAGAGAACACAACTCTGTCGTATTGTAGAACAACAAACTCTTCGTATTGTCCAAAATAGATACATTGGACTAGAGCTAATCATTATAATGATTTTGTGCCGGCACGCAAAAGATTATCTTAACCCAAAACTTAATGACAGAATGAATCTACTGTAATGTTATTGAATTTTGTGTTTGAAAACTAGGATGTTACTTCATAAAGTTGAGAATGTAACATTTATTTGCAGTAACAAGCACGTTGAAGCCCAACGCATTAATCATTTATGTAATGTGGAGTTTGTCATATGACGTAGTCATAGCTTTATATCGTCTTGAAACATAATTTTCACCAATAAGTTAATATTTTATCATATTCAGTTAAGTAATAATTATGTTAAAGCAGTCATTTGACCCAGTAGAGTGTTCTGCAAGTGAAATTTGAGGCAAGTAACTGTTTGATTGCAATCAATATTGTATTTGCCATTCTGTTCTTCAATGCCAGTCGTGTGGTAAACAGTTCCTCATTTTGGTAAAAGGGTTCTGGAGGGTTACTGATGTGGGGTAAATCTTAAAAATATTGACTATCTTTATGAACTTTTTCCAGGGGTATTAGCTAACAGTCCCATCTTACCTCAAAAACAAAAAATAAGTATTCACATTCTTTTGTTCAAAAACTTATGTAGCCAGGTGTGCGCTTTTTTTTGGGAACACACGTATACAGATTTACAACTAGTTTTGCTAAAGGAAATGACTATACACTAGCATAACGTAATACATCCAATTTGACATTTATATATATATGATTCAAGTTCAATGTATAGAAGGTTCAGATTCCATTAAATGACCCAATTTCTAAATTTTCCGCACAACAAAGATTCAACAGAATCGTAAGATAAAAACAACCTCCCAAAACTTTATTACAAATTACAAAAGTCAAAAAGTTTAAAAGAGCATAAGAAAAGATACCAATAAACCCAATAAAACCTAAATGGAGAAATTAAAAGACATTCTGTGGTCAACAACACATATGGGAGGGAGGAAGGGAGGGAAAATTTTATAATTGTCCACAAGCACAGAAGGGCGACTAGTCTCCCCGGTGGCAAATAGCGAAGTGACCATTTCCAGGAAAGCCGGGCAGCTCCCCGGAAAATACCACACCTGATGGTGGGAGAAAACGGGTGAAGGACGAATGGTTAACCATACAAATCGAGTAACCAAGCATCCCAAAAGGGATCAGAGATCATTTCCTGGTGTTAAATAGTTTATTGCGTTTTGCAATACTTAATATATGTGTCAGCTTTAAGCGTTAACGAGTATATCTAAATTAATAGTATCACAATTCGTATCTTACCATGTTTTGCAGGAATCCTTGCTTCAAGGCTGCAAGAAAAATCTGAGGAAAGGGAAGAGTTAACGTTTGTTTGCAGCGGTGTTGGACGTATTAAACAGTTCAATTATTGTACTAGACATGTTGGTACTTTCTCCGGGATTTTCTCTATTGTTTAAATCCAAATGCACGAAAGTGTCATTTTTCATTCGTCATCAAATTTAATAAGATCACTGATGTGTGATATTTGTGTGACATTAATGTGTAAAACCATTGCGTGTAAATTTTACATTTTTGTAAACAGGTTAAAGAGCCTGACTTTTCCAGAAAAATGTACCTTTGTCGGAGGGGGGGGGGGGGCGGCTTAAAATTTTGAATACAGTCCTGCCTTTGGCCACACAAATAACAACCATAAGTGTCTGGTAAGGTCCGAAGGCCCGCCAAAGTAAGTGTACGCCGGCAGCCCAATCCCCACCCCCACGTGGTACTAGATGGATAGCTCAGGCTTACTGGTGTCGTTCCAGAACCCCGGTGTAATGCTTTGAATTAGTGCTTATCCCTATTGAGCAGTTCCTATAGCGACTCGAGCTTTGGATACGAGCCTGGAGATAGCCGGCGTGAAACTACCGGGACAAAGATGGCTTAGAATTTGGGTGTCAGAGTAGTCGTGTACCGGTGTAAAAGTAATTTAATAGTACGCAAAGGGCCACAGTCCGGGCTCCAAAGACGATTAACGGGATAAGCGTGAAACTAATGTTGCGTGAAGAAGATCAACTGAATCTAGTCGATATTCGTTCCGTTGTAGCCGAACGTGAGTAAGGCGGACTAGCATTTCTTCTACACCGGTATACGGTTGCGGTGCGCGGACTATATAGATACCTTAACGGTTCACGTAGGCATGGGTGTGGCTCCGTAACGATACTGTTTTCGTGGTTGAGAGCAAGAAAGTAACACATGCTACCATGTCTACTGATGTGAATTGAATTAATAATTTATGTAGTCTACATAGTAAGTGGCGCACATAGCCATTGCAGCTGAAAGTAGTAGATCAATTTTCATTTGGGGAACATTTACAAGCATTTCGTCGATGTATGGATTCGGAACCGGTTTAGCAGGTGTAAGAGCCCTTGTTGTGTCCAGATTGACTATAGAAATGACTTTTGGTTGGAGTAAATATCTCACAAAACAGATTACAACGTCTTCAAAACTGGGCTGCCAATTATTTTTTGTGCTTCAAAAAACGGACATGGCAGCTATTTTTCTTAATAAACTTCATGTGAAAAGAAACGCATTTATTTTAACAACTTAAATGCATAAGGGGTTGCACTTCCGTGAGTGCATAAACGGGGGGTTCCTAGGGACCCACCCCTAATAAAACCACTTACTAAAGGGATTTTGATGAAATCCACCCACATGTTAGAAGGCTCAAAGACATTCAACAATAAAGAAATAAAAAACGGCAGAAAATGTTCAGTAAGAAAATTAGGGGCAAAAACATTATTTAATGTTGCGTCCAAAAATGTGCGGAAAAAGAAAATAATTGTTTCTTGCATTTAGACGGCAGTGCTCACCTAGACTGTGCTGATGCTTGAATTGGTGAAGAATGAACTATTCCCATATTAAGCCACCAACATAAATGGCTCAGCCCTTTATATTTTTAACGGTTACTTGTATAACTTTAACCAGAGGTTCCTAAAGTAAACCGCTACATGATGTATAGAAAATATTATGGCTCCAATGTCCTACAGATTCCCAAGATTTTTAATTATTTATTTACTTTGTTGATGTCCTAGGTGTATGCATTATGAAAATCAGGAATCACAGTAACTCTAATAAGAATTTTTATTTTTGTCGTGGGTACTTCCGGTAGTGACGGGGGTGGGGGGGCTCCTAGGGACCCATGCCGCAGTTAACACAAAAATGACGCGAGGATTTGGATTTTTTTTGACACAAGGCAAGCCAA
>JAMKCH010077714.1:0-11614 GCA_023653785.1 Ophioderma brevispina | reverse complement strand
CCCGACTCAGTTTTTTTTAAATCTTGTCATACATATTCTAATGGATTCTATCAGTTTAGATTAACAAAGATCAAAACGCAAAAAAAAATAATTGAAATATAATAATAAATGTATAGATTTAAAATGGAGGAAAAATTGATTTTAGATTAAAATTTTTAGTCTAAGAAAATTAGAGAGTTAAAGGAGGTATCGCGGTATTCGCTATTCACTTTGTTTGTCTTATATATATACTAAGATATAGCAAGACGTTAGCAATTCTATGAGTTTTATGATTTTTTTCGACTTAGTAAGTTGTATACACCAATTTAGTTGTTATATTTTGTACGGATCCAGACAAGACAAAGGAACCCGGCTAGCCCTTCTACAAGTCAATTAAAACAGTGAAGAAGAAAAGAACGACAAAGAAATCATAGCTGTGTTTCAACAAATAAGTACCAAACCAAACGTGGTACCTAGAAGTGGGACTGTTGGGAGCTTTAATGGGTGTGGCCTGAGATATGGTTATTGTTGTGCACTGACCATTGCTTCCTGTGTGTGAGGGATTTAATATGGTGGGTAGAGCACATGCATGGCAATGTGATGAGTTGGTATTATGCATGCGTGCAACAGCTAGTCTCTGATGGTCAATATAATAGCTTTTATTTTGTGTACCAGATTTAAGTCAGTCTTTGTCTGGGAGTCGGCGGGAGTGGATGTAAGGAGAAATAGTAGTCATGAATGTATGTTAAATTAAGGTGCATAAACATGTACAGGAGTGTTTGGCTGCTAATTACAAGGACTCTAATGCGCCGGACAAGGCTCCGCCATGTAATTGTGTTATCGGTTGCGTCAATATACCTAAGTTGCGGTAAATTGTGGTTCTACGGCCGTTGAGATAACGGAAAAAAAAAGCACAGGTCTTTACTTTTAAAAGACAGTGCAGAAAACATATATAGGCCTCATTTTATCGAGCGAATTAGAGTCGCAGAGTTTGAAAATTTGTTCCAAATTATATCTTCTATATAGAGCTTTGCCTACATTGTAAGGCGCTCCATAAATTATCACTGATTATCATGTTAATTATGATATTCCCGGACCGACTTTTGAATCATACATATTAAACACAGAATGGAATCATTCATACGCGAGTCGTTGGTTCTTTCATAATTATATTTTGAGCTAAGTGTATGGCAGTATTTTGTAGAGTAAAAAGAAACCCTTTTTTTTTTCGGTGAAAAAAGCGGAAAACCAGATCGCATGTACAATGATAAACACTAGTTTCTCAATTTGAGATTTGTTTCCACACCACTCTGTTATTCAACCGAGAAATACGGCTTTAAGATTGCAAAAATAATCAAAAAGCGTGCTATCGAATTTTGAAATTGTTTTTTTTTTTTCAATTTGAAAAAGGCAGGTTTATCGATTCGAAAGCTGTGAGAAACCTTGTTTTTCGACCCGCAAAAGTTTTTAAACCCCTAAAAATCTTCAGTTCATACACCGAATTTTTGTCCAGCCCCTCTTGGTAAAGTAGTTTTTTCCCCCCCCCCAGTAATTTCACTCAAATTTTAATAAAATTTGTGAAATGTTAAAAATTAGACTACAGGAAAAAACTATTAATTTTGTAAAGGTTGTCTATGCACATTATAGCAAAGGATATACACATAGAAGAGAACATTTATTCGCCGAAAAAATGGTTTCGGTAAAAAAAATGATTTGTTAATGAAAACAACAAGTTTTATCTATTATTGTGATACTGGGACACAAACCAAGCTCTACATATAAAAAAATTCGGATCGTGTTATGAATACATAAGCCCCACCCCAAAAACAAAAGAAGGAGTTCGTCTAACATCCTGTCAGCTCCACCCTATAAGGCGAGCAAAAAAAAAGGTTTGTCTTAGCTTCCCGGAGAGCCAAAGGTGTACAAAACACATTTATCGGTTTCATTCATTTTTTAAGGTTTTCTAGAGGCTAACTTCTTTTTGGGGGGGGGGAGCTCTTGGTCAAGAAAAAAACGGCCGCAAAATGAAGGTCTAAAAATACAATAAAAAAACTTTCCACGTGGCGGTTATTTTTCTGACTAAAAAAAACCGCTAGCGCTTAGGGTTTTTGGCCTGTAGGAAGCCGAGACATGCTTCTTTTCCTTGTTGTTTTAGTCAAAAAGCTATGCGCACGTGGACCTTTTTTATGCATTTTTAGACGCTTTTTTTTGTCTACTTTCTGGCATTTTCTTATCTGACTAATTTTTAAAATATCATAAACAAGGAAAATGCCACTAAAATGTGATTTTTACATGCGAGCCGGGAAAACTGAGACGAACCTTCTCGGCCTTAGCTCATATTGGGTTTGACGGTAGTATAATTCTCAGCGATGTATCGAGGATCTTTTTTTGGTAGGGGGCGCATTATTGCAGAAAGTGATTCTAATTTCTTAAGGGTAGCGACCATGACACGGGCGTTGATTGCCGCGAAAGTGGAGCCCGATTATCAAATTGTCGAGGACTTTTCCGTTTTGATAGGCATTGTGCCTTTCAAATCTTCAACGAAACATTTTTGGCTACCATTTTCTTGCTCAATTTACAAAAGTGATTAAATTATTATTTTTTCAATTACCAAGAGTAGGGGCCTATATGTTTACCCAAAAATATTTCAAATGTTGCATTTCACTCTTTTGGGTGAGCACGGTAAAAGTGAAATTCACTCTTGATTTTTAGAGAGTATGTGATCACCGTCGAATTTCCAAATCCTATCAATCCACCTTTGCATGAAAGGGGGTGACCCATTTAAAGTGTTTTATTTTGATTGTTTTTTACACCAATGCCCCATCTGAATAAATCATGGCACTATTTTAATCTGTTTTGATATTAGAGCTAGAAACGTTATTATGTAAAATCCTAAATCCTCTGTAATTATAATTGGGATTTTGTTTCGCTTGAACCAAATACCTTTTAGTCAATGAGAAAAATGGGTAGCTTCTTCAGACAATTTTTACACTCCGGTAAATCTGGGCTGGGGGAGGGGATATTAGAGATCATGCCATGGACCTCTAAACAATACAGTTATCGGCATTAAGAAAATCCCCCCAAATGGCATTATTGGCCTACCTTTTAGGAGTGACATGTACACATCCCATTTTACAAAAAAAAAAATCTTGGTGGATTGTGACTTGTATCGAGCACTAAACATTTTACAAACCAATAATGTCATAATATAGCCACCAGTAATAGACCCTGTTTAAAGTAAAGGTCGAGAATCTGTTGTTCGTTTTCAGCCTTTTTTCGTGTAAATCCGCACGAATTGACAATATAAAGGCAATTTGGGTGCATTTTGCTATAAGACACGCAAAGAATTTTTGTCAAACTTAAAATTTGAATATTGCTTTTGTTTAGACGCCTTATATAATAACCTAAAATTTGTTAATAAAATGGCTCCGGAGTAGTTGCACGGGCTTAGTTGCACAATGAAACCCAAGAATCATCAGAGTTGTGTATAATTCTCTGTCACCATTTAACAAACGGGGCAGACCACCTTATTTATGCATTAATGTATAACCATTAACAATATTTATGAAGGGTAGCAAGGTTTTCGATTTATAGTATTTATAATTTTACTATTAACACAAAAATCGTTTGACTGAAATCGTTGCATCTGCAATACATAAGCGAAGAAAGCGGGGGGAACTAACGACGCACCTCCTGTTCCTAAAATAGTGAAGAGTCACATGGTGACGCTTGTTAAAGGCCCCTTCCCCGCCGCCATTGCTACAATATCTTACAGTAACTAGAAACGTTTTTTCCGATTGGGGCATATTTCTTTACTGCAATAAAATATAGCTAATAACATGTATTAGCCATTTACCGTCTAAAATGCCACTTGGCTAACGTATTTATATTGAAATAAAAGTTTAGTTCTTAAGGCAAATTCCGGCCTAGCTAACCTTTTTTACACATTCACTGTAACGTTAGTGTTTGATTTTGTCACAGTTTTTAAGCGCCCAGACTGATAACAAACACAAATCAAATACTTTTTGTCAAGTGGCATTTAACTTAGCCAACTGCTCCTATAAATCACACTAAAAAGCATTGAAATCCAGCATCGTTTTCTTCCTCCATTTCTAAATCAGAGCATTGAGAATTTCTAACGTGAACGCTTAACACGTTTTAAACAACCTGTTACATGTGCACAAAGGCATTAGACGCTAATATATAGTGTTTATTGTTCTAACACATGACTCGTCATGCGATGGCGACCGTCTTTAGAATCTAAACACATAAACGTCATGTTAAGGAAATTTGTTTAAGGAGCTAACCTCTGAAAACACCTATGTTCAGAATTAATGCTTTAGACTGTCTCAACAAGTGAGACCACAATAGTGTTTTAAGATACCGTGTCAACCCAACATGGATTTAGTGTTGTAGACAACATTGAATATAAATAATATTAACTGAACCAGTTTCCTATTTTTTATATATATTATGTGCATCATCATCCTGATCATCCTGATCATAATATAGAACCTATAGCAACCATTCTATTCCTACGCAATCGTGATAATGTGACATTGTAATTGCTATATTTCCAGTTAATAGATCGCACAATGCTGGCTACTTATATGATAGCGCATTTCAAATATATATAAGATGTAGATTATTGAGGATTACTTCATTGACCCAAACACACAACAATATTTTTTCAATTTACTCCAGATAGGCTACTTTAGGAATTGGGTGTTTGCCGGTAACGTTTTGCAAGAATTGGTGCACCACCCGATTACCACATAACAATATTTGTGTTTCATACGGAAAGCCCTCACCCACCAACATATCTTGAGTTCCAAAATTTCATTTGAACCTATACAAACCATTTTAACGCGAGCATAAATAATTGTGAAATACTTATAAGATTACATGGATAACAATATATTATCTGGACAACCATAGTATTGCTGTAGCATTATAATGGGATAGAGTTTCAACCAACATAGTTTTGCAGGGGAAATGAAAAATACAAAGGTTTTTGATTAAAAGCAAAATCTTGGCTTTGCTTGTGTGAATGTGTGGTCGAGCTGATGATCGGTGTACCCCTTAAGATCCTTTTTCCTGTATCAGTCTTATTGTTTCCCTGCCTGGTCCAACATCCGGAGAATACAAAAACACATCTGAAGAAATCTTCATCTTTTTAGGCCGATTTCCCCCATTTCAAGATTCTACCCCCTTTCTCCACCTAAAGAGGGTTCTAACTTGTCCGCTTAGTACCTTTGGTGGCCGGTTCTCAATGTTAAGAACCGTTTTGAGGCTTCCATCTTGATCTTTCATGTTATAGATGACAAAAAGGTTCTAAGGCGTATTTTTGTTTAGTGTGTACGAGTTACCTTAACAATTTGTTTGCTTGGTTATTGTTTGTTTGAATTAAAAATATTAATATTTTTGACAAATTGTTTCATTTGAAGTCATCATTGAAACCTTGAATCCATATTTCATTGTCCCCGTTTCACGACTTAAATATTCTATAAACGTTAATTCTTAATATAGGTCTATTGCAGGGTCTACTGTTAATAGATTTAGCTATTGTTTTTTTTATACGTGATGGTTTGATTGCAAACTGCACGTACAAATTGTCCTAACACGATAGAACGTTAGATCGGTAAGCCAGATTTTTTTCCGGGGATTGGATTGAGCACAGAGTTGGATTTTTTTTTGCAAAATGTGAATCTTTTTTTGGTGGTGGGGGTGGAGCTAGGTGGGCAAAGTGAGGCTTGTTTAATTTGGCCAATAAACAATGCCTTATTTTCCCAAAATATCATTGAATCCGTATTTACTACTTGCTCAATACGACTGCAACAGTCAGGTGATGACCTTGTTAATATGACTTTTGGGATATTGAGGGTTTCGGCTGCTTCTATCACCACTCCTTCAAAGGCCCCGCTTTGAATTTATTCACTTCTCCGATTGCAAAAATGGTTAATTTTTATAGCGACAACCATTTGTGATTTAAAAAACGAATTTCTTTTCGTTTGTCCGCTTCCCCTTCCCCCTACCAGAACATAAACCTGAAATACACAAATCTTGGTGTATATGTGATTTGCTTCACTGCCGAAAACCCTCAATTGTTCCGGCAGCGTCAACACTGCGGACCGATCAATAAGGGAACCCAATGCGTTGTTGTTACGCCTCGCAGATCGGTAAACTGCCAGATTTGGGTTTTCCATTCCTCTGAGAAACGAAGCATTTTCTCGGCCGAAAGTCAACCAAAACACTTCAAATGTCACCGTTCTTGAAAATGTTATAGAATCCATATTATCAAGAATAATGTACATATAATTTATGTATAAACTTTATAAGTAAAATATCATCTAAAATCACGGCAGAAATATGTAAAAATCTGAAAATAGCGACCTGTTACATACTTATATCAAATAGATACTTCAGTTTTCTTACTATAGTTTGGGTAGATTCATTGGCTAATTATTAAAAAGAAACGAACTCGATAGCCTTCATTGAATAAAGTTATAGCGATTTTCTGCAAATCCTTGCTACCTAATTTCGTATGGCCATATTGTAGGCGAATTAGCCTATACTATTGTTCGACATGAGCAAATTTTGCAGATTTCACTTCCAT
Source organism: Ophioderma brevispina (assembly GCA_023653785.1). NCBI lineage: Eukaryota > Metazoa > Echinodermata > Ophiuroidea > Amphilepidida > Ophiodermatidae > Ophioderma > Ophioderma brevispina. The sequence goes on along the minus strand of JAMKCH010077714.1, from coordinate 5,019 downwards.
AACTCAAACATATATTTCATATAAACCACAAAATTTTGATTTTGTTGGCATATTGCCGCTTTTTGTTAAATAAGCCTCTTTTTATAAAGGGTCGTCCCCTTACTCTATATACAATTACTGTTGTGTAGCCAATCCCATTGTAGAGATCAGTGTTTACAGTGCGACTGCGATAAACTAAATATTACCGACCCCTTTTCAATGAGTCCCCGTTTTTTCATTGGATTTTTAGTGTTTAGGCCAACTAAAACCTTTGTTAATCACAAAATGATATCTAAAACACCCCTTCTTAACTTTTCCCTCATATCACTGAGGTTTAAAAGTTGTAGTTTCTTGCAATAAAAATTCTAAACGAATTCGCTCCTATCCTTGTGGGCTCAACAGTTCAAATGAGGAGGCTTGGTGGCAACTTGCACGGGATATATGCGCGTAATGGATATATTTTCCGCTGGCTTCTGTTTCGGTATTGCCAGCGGCGTTGTAAATATACCACACAAGAAACATGGTAGCTTTTCCATGATTGCTGTACATTTGTGTATATTGGTCGGATAACTCTGGCTTTTTTCACAAGGAATATACTCCAATGGCCATGAAAACCATCTGTACGTTTTTTTAGGGATACTTCATTATACGGTCTAGTGCCGATAGATTTAGACATAAAATCGCATTTCATTTCTATCTATTTTCCTTAATGTCCTCAGTGGCGCATCGAAAGCTCGGTTATGGCATGACCAGCATTGTCGGACAAGAAATATTCTATCAAAATTGTACATTTCAATCTTTAATAAACATAGGGCATATTTTTTTTGATTTATATATGTAACTTTTTATTCACTGTTCTCTAAACATATTTTTCAGTTTATAAACTTGAAAAAAAGAAAAAACATCAATTTTTGCAACAATTGGAATTTTCACGGCTTACCCATCGGGACACAAGCTCGAGTTCCAGGGTCATAAAACTTTTAAAACACAATGAGGTCACACTAAGGTATTTCTCTGAGATTCCATGATTTTTATGAGGGTATTATATTAATATCAATACACAAAATAAATCTCACAAATCAATTATTTCCATTTATATATCTTTGAAGATAAAGGACCAAGAAAGTAACCCTTAGCGAAGGACGCACCTATGTGTCCTTCCTGCCTTAGGCAGGCAACACAAAAGCATGACAAATATGGAATTCTAAAACTAGAGTTTTGTACACAGAAAATAGAGTTTAGAATACTTTACCGACATCACGGTGAGAGATGCCCCTCTACACGGCCCGTCTGGCTCGGTAGTAACCGCCTTCATAACCAATCTGTGCGAAAACAAAACTAAAAGAAAGCTTCAAGTACAAATGCAATAAATAACAAATTATGAAACCTAACCAACACAATACAATACACCAGACCAATGTCGGCCACTCACTCCTATGACGTGAGCTAGGGTACAATCCCACCAAAAAATGGCGCCTGGGCCGGCAACCGTGCACAAATTTGCCTCCCCTTAAGAACAAAAAGAACCACAACCAAAAACAAAAAAAAACACAAAACAGAAAAACAAAAGACAAAAACAAAACAACAATATTTTTTTACAAAACATCAAAAACAACAAAAAACACAAACAAAAAAAAAAAAAAATAAAAACAAAGAAGAATAAAAAAAACCCCACAAAAACCAACCCGAACCACAAAAAACCACATCCACACAAACCAACATCACAGCCAACCCACCAACAAATCATCACCTACCAGCGACACAACCAACTAGCCCCCAGCACCCACAACCCCCCCGGGAGTACACCTCTAACTCCCACCACCCATATCACTCTCAGCTCGCACGCAAACCCACACCCCCAAAGCGGCCCCAAACGCTCGCCGCCCAGCGCACCGACTATTAAAAGAAACGAAATCGATAAGCTCTTTAATTGATAAAGTGTTAGCTCTTTTCTGCATACTTGCAAACCTAATTTCGTATGCATATGATGCGAATTAGCCTATATCTATTGTTTTACATGAGCAAATTATTGAAGATTTTCACTTCCAATACTTCAAACATTATTTGTTCGATATAACCAAAATTTTGATGTGTGGGCATATTGCCGCTTTTTGTTAATAAGCCCTTTTTAGGGTCGTCCCGCTTACCTATATACAATTACTACTGTTGTTTAGCAATCCATTGTAATAGAGATCAGTGGTTACAGGTGCGACTATCCGAAATTTAAAAACTAAATATTACGCGACCCTTTTTCAATGTTCCACGTTTTCATGGATTGTTAGTGTTTAGATGGCCAACTATAAACCTTTTTTTAATCACAAAATTATCTCAAAACAAAACCCCTCTTAACATTTTTTCTCATATCAACTGCTGTTTTAAAAGTGTAGTTTTCTTGCCATCAAAATTCTAAACGAACTTCGCTCCTATTCCTTTGGTGCTCACACAGTTCAAGGATGAGGCTTGTGCAAACTTGCACGTGATATATGCGCGTATGGGATTATTTTCGCTGGCTTCTTTTTCGGTATTGCATGCGGCGTTGTAATAACCAACACGGAATACATGGTTAGCTCTTCGCATGATCGTTGTACAGTTGTGTGATATTGGTCTGAATAAATCTGGATTTTTTCGTAAGGACTACTCGAATATGGCCATGAAAACCATCTGGTACGTTTTATTTAGGGATAATTCATTATACGGTATATGTGCCGATAGATTATACCAATAATCTCTTTTAAGTTTTCTATTCTACTTTTTCCATGATTCCTCAGTTGGCGCATCGAAGGCTTATTATGGCAATGACCAGCATTGTCAGGACAAGAAATATTCTAATACATTGTAAAATTTCAATCTTTAAATAAATATAGGGCATATTTTTTTGTTGATATATGTTACTTTAATTTATTCTCACTGTATCTAAACATATTTTTCATAAAGTCACGAATCGAACCAATTTTGTTTTTGCAACAATGTTGGAATTTTCATTCACGCGTACCTCGGGACACAATCGTTTTTTCCAGGGGTCAATCAAACTTTTAAAAAGACGATATGAGGTCACACTAAACGGTATTTCTCTGAGATTCCATGATTTTTATTAGGGATTATATATATTTAATATCAATACAACAAAAATAAATCCCACAAAATCAATTATTTTCCATTTCTATCTTTGAAGAATAGGGACAAGAAAGTAGACGCTTATTTAAGCGAAGACTCACCCAAACACCCCATGTGTCTTCCCTGCCTTAGGGCAGGCGACACAAAAATCAGTGACACATCGTGTAGGTGAAGTGGGGGGAAGTTCTAAAACTAGAGTTTTGTACACAGAAAATAAGTTAGAATACTTACCGACATCACGGGTAGAGGAGATGGCCCTCCTAAAACGGCCTCGTCTTGGCCTGGTAGTAACCTCCCGTCATCCAATCTGGGAGGGAAAACAAAACTAAAAAGAAAAGCGTCAGTAACCAAATGCAATCAATAATATTAAACCTACCAAACACAATACAAGACACCAGGAAGCCATGCGGGCCACTCACTCTAGGACGTGTGCGCTAGGGTTACATCACCAAAAAAATGGGCGCCTGGCCGGCAAACCGGTGCACAAATTGCCTCCCCTAAGAACAAAAAGAAACAAAAGCTTACAATACTTTAACATTATTAACAAACAAAGAAGAAAACATACTTAACTTCGGTCAAACGGTAGAGGACATCCACCTCAGACACGGCCGGCATGGTCTGTAGGCCAAAGCATTGAAGGAAGACTAATTAGCTGCCATTTACACAAAGTAAAGTTATTGCAGACTATGGAAACCCACTGCTCTTGGAATCGTGTTTCGGTTGCAGAAACAATTTTTCTCTGGCACTGGATATCTAAATCTAAAAATGATTTGGAAAGGAGAAACGGAGTAAAAAAAATACATCGGTCCTCGACCGCTTGTGTCGCCTGCCCCTCTAATCGGCCCACGTGACTTTGACCCCAATTGGGAGTACACCATCGAAGGGTTTGGGTCAGTGGTGTTTGTTCTGACAAACATCTGGTGGTCATAGCATTTATTCTGTGGCAGAAAATGCATTTAAGAGTTCCGTCGAGTGCCCCTTATCGGCCGGTGACCCCTACGATAGGCAATGGTCAAACTATGTACACCCCGGGTTTAGCTTGGGTCAGTGGTTCCTCTGACCGATTTTGGATATTATAGGACAAAGCAGCGTTTGGCAGAGAAGAAGTTAAAAAACCAAAAGCGTACTGACGAAGAAGAAGCGAGGAGAAAACTAAAAAGCACAAGCACAATATATTCGAATGTGAAACACATTGCGAATATAAAAAATTACATCGGTCCTCGGACGCTTGTGTAGCCTGCAGTGCGGTTAGTGAAATGATTAGGCCTAACATGACCTGGACCTCATAAAAAACTGTAGGGTGTGCATGTAAACTCATAAACCAAGTTTGGTTCCAATTGAACTTAAACTTTCAAAGGAGGTCAATTTACATTATTCAGCTATTACAACTTGACCTCCACTATGAACTGGACCGTTGTAATGTGACCTTTGACCTCATCAACAAGTGGGGTATTGCATGTTGCACCAAGCACAGTGGCAAGGGGGGTGTGTCAATAATTCAAAAATCGAACCCTTCAATGTCAATTTTTGTTTCCAAAATCCACGTACCATCAGGACATTAGTAAATCTGAAACTTGTTTGATCTATGGAACCCGGGTACCAAAAAAACATAACTGAGTCACGGAAACCCATAAAATAAAGTAAAGTTTCAGTTAAGTTTTCACAACACATGCATTAAAATTGGCAGAGAGATTTCAAGTTGTTGTATCAATCACAGGCCGTACAAGATGATCTGGAAACTCTTCTGGTCTTTTTATATACTTAATTGCCCTTACTTTTTATCCATACAACATGTTCTGTGAAACTAATTTTCAGTATCTTTTCTGGAATTGGAAGTTGCATTATAGCAAGAGTCGAATTTGATCATTTATTCGCACTTCGGTTATAAAAAGATGTACTTTGTTGCCTTAATTGCCCACCTTATAA